>JAFIDM010076891.1:132040-165416 GCA_023159025.1 Thereuonema tuberculata | reverse complement strand
ATATATATATATATATATATATATATATATATATATATATATATATAGTGCTCTTTTTGTCATAGAACGCATTGGAACGGCGTTCCACAACCTTTTTTCGACGGATATTTATTTATTTTGATGTTTGGTCCAAATAGAATCGCCCTGTTGAGCAGAGCAGGTCGGCAAATGGCAAATGGCAACAAAATTACGGTTCTGCTTGTGAACTGTATTCAAAGTATTAAGAATATTACATAAAATTGCAATAAAAAAAATTATTAGCGTTCCACCACCTTTTCTTTTACAAAAAGAGCACTGGCAGTGCTTTTTTTGTTGTTGATAATATTTTAGAAGTAACGCTTTTGTTTTTTGGTTTGTGGCGACTCTGGCATATGATTTAGCGTTGCTAAGCAACGAGAAAAAACTTTTTGAGCAGATGAAGGCCGGATTGAAAATCACTGATAATTATCTCCGCTTCCTTGTTTTTGTATATAATGGAGACGTCTCTGTATGCTTTATAAGACAGCGCTAGAAAGGAGAGTTCTGCAGTATTATCTGGATTACGATTTATGATCCCATTCCACCAACTAAGAGAAATTGAAGACAACACTAAGGTATGTCCGCCAGTTTTTTTTCTTCTTTGTATTATCAACCGCATTTAAAAAAGAAATGTGTGTGTTAATCAGCCAATGCATTTTTTTTATGATGGTCCGTCGAGGCGGGTAGTTAGTTAGGTGGATAATTAGTTAGGTGGATAGTTAGTTAGGTGGATAGTTAGTTAGGTGAATAGTTAGTTAAGTGCTTAAATTGATTGGTTTGATTGTGAAAACTTATCATATTTTTTGGTTTAAAATACAAAGGAAAAATGTTTATGATGCTTTTGAAGCAGAGGTAAAAACTTTTATACATGCTTATGACTTTAGAGTAGTGGTAAGCCAGTAGAAATAAAAGAATAAAAGAAATCGCATTTAGTATTAAAACAAAAACATTTATAACTTTTAATCTTGATACAGATTAACATTCTTGTTTGTAATCTTGTTCATTAAAAGTCCATTTACTATATCAAGAGATTTCAGTTCTAGCAAAGTTCAGTTCATTTAATTTCCTATCTTCATAGATAAAATACTTTTCTTTTCAAAAGGTGATCTTTATCAAGTATATAGCCTTAATTCTCCACAAGTAATCTTCTAGCTAAGCTATCTATTTTAGCTCCTAGCATTAAGTTAAGTCTTTCACTTGTATGAATTGAACTATGGCTAATCACAATAAGTAACACAACATCATATTTCTGTGTTAATGTTCTTGATAACTAATTTTCTTTTCCTCAAACGATTACAGCAATCATTGATAGTTTTTCACCTTATGACTTAATTAATAAAACGTTCGTAAATATATTTATCTACCTAAAATCCTCAAATATATTTATATATTTATTGTTAACGTTTCACTTAATAAAGTCTTTTATCATTTTGAAGTTACCTAAACACCTAACTCCAAAAATAAATTGTTCACTTGTTAATCTTTCATCACTTTGAAGTTCCCTAAATTCCTAACTCCAAAATAGATCGATGAATTTAATTTAAAGTTCTGTATTCTTTGATGTTGTCCTAAAATATGTAGCTGTTCTTGAATCCTATATATTTCTTCATTTGTGTTATTCCAACTTGTTTGTGTTCATTTCCCTAACATGTTGGTGTTCTAACAAAATGGAACGTACTCACATTTTCTGTGTACGTTGATAATTTATCAAAATCCATGATAAATTCCATCTGGGATGATTCGTCTTGGTACTCCGAAGTTCTGATCTCACGCTTCCTATTTCTCGGATCACTTCTCTTACCAATGCATCGAAGGATTACTATTATTAAGCCTAATCGATCGTTCAACGACAATTACCTTGGATTCATTTAACTTTACAATAATTTAACTTTGCAACTAATATAAACTTTGACTTAAGTTAACCTTTAACTTTATCATTCTCAAATAACAGATTTCTACAGTTATTGGAACTTATTTAACATGTCTATAGCGTCAACAGCTATTTCAGACATCTATGCAGGTCGCCATGTTATTTTTCCTGCGCAATAACTCTTTTGTTCCCTTGGCAACACAAACTCGTAACTGCGGGATTACACATCCTGTGTAATTTATTTTTTATGTCACTCTTAAAACTCGAATTAATAATTAAATTTTATTTTCCAGTAATAATCAATTTCAAAGCTTGTTTCTTAAATTTCAATTTTGATTTTAGACTTTCTAAAACTACAAAATTTCCAACAGATTGATTAGTTTGAATATTGTAGGTCAGGATGGAATCTAAACTTAAAATATTGATTTCTAAAAGGGATGCAGTGTTCCAGAAAATTAATTCCATTTATGATCTTTCAAAAAAGATTAGTCCTGGCGAACGTTCCAGCAAATCGAACGAAAATTTCATGGCAGAGTCAGAAACGATAGAGGAGTTGAAATTAAAGTTCGAACAGGTTGTAGTTCAAATAAATGAAGTTCAGCTGGAAATTAAACCCTCATCTCAACCAGATTATAGTGCATTAATTTCTTTGGAGGATTTGTATGCTCAGATTAAACGTGTTCGAAACAACATTAGGACTATTTCCGGCCAAGCATCGCAAAGTACATCTTTTAATAAGCATATGGTGAAATTACCTCCAATAGATATACCATCATTTGACGGGAATACTGACAACTGGCCAATTTTTTATGAGTCATTTAAACTAATATATATATACAAACCCGCAATTCTCCGACGCTCAGCGTGTTCAGTATTTGATGGGTAAATTAACTAATAATGCTAGTAGCAGGAATTGTTCCCACTGGTGGTACCTACAACATTTTATGGGATAGTTCAGTAAAGAAGTATCAAGATAAACGTGCTTTAGGTGCACATTATTTGAACAATATTTTTGAGTTGAAGAATTGTACTAACACAGCTGATAGCTTGAATTTTTTGTAGAGAAATACTCTGCTTCTATTGCTGCTGTAGAGCAATTAGGGATAAAGGATCTCACAGACTTTATTTTGCTACATATTGCATTAAAAAAGGTAGATGCACAGACTGTACAAAGCGTTGAATTGTCAGTATGCAAGGAAGAGATTCCTACATGTCAAGCATTCATTGAATTTATTCAGGATCAAGTAAGAATCTTGCAGCGATTGAGCAGTGCTACGAATGCAATGACATCCCAGGTATCCACTGAGAGATCTGCTGTTTCTTCTACTTCTTTCGGACGTAATTCTCGTACTACTTCGAAAATATTTGTTTCCAATGGTGTTACACAATCACCACGGAGTAGTGGCACTTCTTCATGTAAGTTATGTGGTAAAAATGATCATATTCAACTTTATCAATGCTCACACCTGGATTCTCCGCAAAGTAGATATGAATTTGTCAAATCATGACGAGGTTGTCTAAATTGTCTAAGCCTTTCCCATTCAACTTCATTTTGTAAGTCACGTCGTTCTTGTCAAACTTGTGGTAAGAGACATCATACTCTTTTACATTTCTTGAATGGTCACAAGTCATCAGAATATAAGGATGGTTCTCGTAAGGTAAACAGTGCAGCCACTGTTTTACCATCAGTTGTGACATCAACAGATCATTCAATTCCAGCTAATAATCCTCAGGTCGAACCAGTATCACTCATACCTTCTGCTACTATAATTTATTTGTCTGCAAAGACAAAACCAGGTTTTACTATATTATTATCAACTGCACAAGTGTACGCTCAAGGTGATAATGGTAACCGGAAATTGGTTAGATGTTTAATTGATAATGGTTCTCAGAATAATTTAATTACTGTGGATTGTTGTAAGGGGTTAAATCTATCTATCACAACTTTGAATAATTCATTCATAAAGGGAGTAGGATTGTTATCGAGACCTATTCATGGTTTTACTTATTTGACACTTGAATCTCGTGTATCTCCGCATAAATATTATATACACGCTTTGGTAGTTGATGCAATTACCGATAATTTACATTATGTGAATTGTAGTAGTATGTCTTATCTTAGTAATCTGCCGCTAGCAGACCTCACTTGGAATATTCCAGTAGTTATTGACATTGTGGTAGGAGCTCATTTTGTTCTATATATATCTATAGATATATAGATAAATGTATTGATTCCGGTTCATCCGCACCTCCTGTTATTCAAACCGCTTTTGGATATGTTCTTTTGGGCGATATCCCTACATCTTATCATGACACTTACAATGGAATAGAACAACCTTCTACTGCTTCATTTTTTACAACGGCTAGTATTGATCTTAATGATGCCTTATATAAGTTTTGGGAGTTAGAAGAAGTTCCTCGTTCTCGTTGTTTCAGTCCTGAAGAGATAGAATGTGAAAATCTATATACTGTTACTCGAGATAAGGACGGAAGATATTCTGTTATCTTACCTTTTTCTAAAAATCCTGCCAAATTAGGTAACTCTCTTGCTGTTGCTCAAAGATGTTTAATCGCGCTCGAGCGTAAATTCAAGCAAGATCCTTCCCTTCGAGAAAGGTACAATGGAGTAATAAATGAATATATATCAAATGGTTGCCTTTCAGAAATGCCCGCTACTCAAAATAATGATGAAGGTTATTTTATTCCGCATCATGCAGTTATCCGCGAAGATAAGGTCACCTCTAAGTTACGTGTGGTATAGGACGCAAGCGCTAAAACGCATACAGGAGTATCACTTAATGATATTTTGTATGGTCCGAATTTACAGACTGATTTGTTAAAATTATTAATTAACTTCCGCTTATATCCTGTTGCATTAACCGCAGACCTTAAGCAAATGTTTTTACAAACTGCTATAAATGAACCGCATCGCAAATTTTTAAAAATGCTATTTCGTTTCAATAAGGAGGAGGATATACGCAGTTTTCAGTTTAATCGCTTTCCTTTCGCATTGAGATCTAGCCCTTACATCGCTATGCGCACAGTGCGTCAATTAGCCTCTGACGAAGGTCATTGTTTTCCAGATGCTGCAAAGATAGTTGAATCTGAGTTATATATGGATCATTTGGTCACCTCGATCAATTCCGAGGATCAAGCAGTTCGAATTGCTCGAGAGTTGATAGATTTATTTAAATCTGGATGCTATGATCTTATTAAAAGGACCAGTAACTCAGCTGCGGTGCTTGCACTCTACCTCTGTCGCATCGTTCTCCAGTGAACTTATCAGACAGTAAGTCTACCTTAAAGGTCTTAGGTCTTTGTTGGTTGCCTGTAGAGGATACATTTCAGATAAAACTGCTGAAACCGAAGACAAACGCACAAAACGCCAGATTTTATCCCTTATTGCACGTTTGTTTGATGTATTGGGTTTAGTAGCTCCTGTGATTCTTTCTGCGAAGTTGCTAATCAAAGAACTTTGATATAATAAAGTAGATTGGGATGAAACTCCGCCTGATTCGATCATTGAGCGTTTTAAATTGCTCATTCAAGAATTACCATTACTTTCGAGCCTAGTGATTCCTCGTCATATTGGTGTACTTTATAATTGTCAGGGTGAATCTTATAGCCTTTTGTGATGGTAGTTTGAGTGCTAATAGTTGTGTTATTTATTTGCATGTTACTGATTCCATTGATAATATCACTGTTCGACTTTTGTGTTCCAAGTCTAAGGTTTCTCCGGTGAAAATTGTTACTCTTGCTCGCCTGGAGCTTCGTGCAGCTGTTTTACTATCTAAATTGCTCAAGGTTGTTTATGATTCTTATCATTCTCGTATTCCTATTGAAGGTATATATGCCTTTTCTGACTCCACCATTGCTCTTTCTTGGATACATTCCTCTCCGCACCGCTGGTTAATTTTTGTGAGTAATCGCATCGCACAATGTCAAGAAAACAATAATTCAATTAACTTTTATCATATATCTGGTATAGAGAATCCTAGTGATTGTCTTTCAATAGGATTATTACCTTCTCAATTAATATCTAATGAACTTTGGTGGACCGGTCCTTCTTGGCTTCAGAGACGACCATCAGAATGGTCTATTAAGCCATTCTCAAATCAATCGTATGAACAAATTCCTGAATTCAAAACTTGCACATTAACAGCAACTTGTTTGTCTGAACAGTCAAACATATATTCTCTTAGCCAACGCATATCATCTTGGAATAAACTTCTCCGCATTATAGTTTATGTACTGCGTTTTATGAAAAAACTTCTATGTTCTAATAGGATCACGACTTCAAATTTGATTGCCTCTGAAAAAGTCATCACTACAGTCTGTACATTTTGCTGATTTATTACACCTTCTAAGACAGTCCAGATTGCCTTCAAGAGCATTGCGGCGTCTTAGTCCCTTTATTGATGAAGAAGGCATATTACTTATTGAAGGAAGACTGTCTAGATCTGATCTCCCCTTTGAATGTCAACATCCTGCATTACTTCCCAAACGAGATCCTGTCGTAGACATTCTTATTGACCATTTTCATCAGACAAATTGCCATACTGGAGCAAGTTTGCTTATGTCTCTTCTTCGACAACGTTGATTTTATTTACTTGTAGAGGATAATTTAGGTTCACGAATCCCGCTCTATTAACTTATGAGCAACCCCTGTATGTTGAGAATTTTGTAATGTACTTTTTATTTATGAAAACTAAGCCAGTGATGCAGAGATCATCTGAAACTTGATTATTTTTTTTCTCTCTCTAGACGATCAGTGGCTTCTTATTCAGCTATTTATAGTTTTAAATTTAGTTATTTTACTGAAATATAAAATTTAACTTAATTTTTTTAACTTAATTTTGTTTGCTGAATCATAAGAAGTTTTACTATTACAAAGCAGTCGGACGTATGCTCTTGGGCTAGTGGAACAAAAAGGTATGTCGCAATTCCGTTTTTTCATTTTTCGGGTGGTCAAACCAATAAAACATTTTTCGAAATTTATATTTTTCTCATGCTTGTAGTTAGTGTGAAGGATGAAAGTCATGCTCACTTCTGTTTGGTATGAAGTAAGTGTTTTATTCGTGATTTTTAATTTGCTGTATCCACGCATCAGAAGTTCCAACAATCGTAAAAAGTAAAAATGGCATACCGTAGTACCTATGAACCAGAAAAACCTTTGTACCTACGAACACCTGCAGTGGTGTGTTCGTAGATACAACGGGACTTTGATGTGGCTGAGTTAGTGGGTCGTGCATACCCCAATGCATTTACACCTAGCAACATCATCAGCGGATTTACAGTTAGAGGCCTCTACCCGTTGAATAGTGACATTTTTTCAGGACCACGAGTTTTTGCAGTCAAATGTAACTGACTCCTAAGTCAGTGATGATAATAAAGGCGGAGAATCCAGACCTGACAGCCGGTCAAGTACATCTGACAGCCAGCCAAATGGATCTCACTCCTTCCAGACTCCGTTGTCTCCTTCAACAGTCACACCCAGAAAAGCCACCTCTCCATCTTCACCTGCCTTGATAACACCTGAAATGCTAAGGCTTTTTCCTAAGGCACTTCCTTGCAAAACTGATGGCCGAGGGCGAAAAAAAGGGAAATCGCGAATTCTGACGGATACCCCCGAGAAAAGTGAATTGGAGGTTGCTTACAGAGCAAAACTGATGCAAAATAAGACACTTCCACAAAATGCTTCTTGCAAAAGAGCAACTCCGAAAAGAAAAGTAGTTGTGCCAGTAACAAGTCGAAAAAAGACAGAAACATGTCATACCTCTTCTGAAGAATCAGATGATAATTTCTCATTGCATTATTCCACTGTAATGACTTCAATTTACTCATGGAAGAAGAAATTGAAGCTGAAAATCTTGCTACTCAGTTAGCAAATGAAGTGTTTCACATTGGATAATTTGTTTTTGTAAAAGTTTATGGGAAAAAAATCGATCAAGCATTTTGTAGTTGAAATAACAGCAGAAATTGATTCTACTTGCTTCGATGTCAAATATCTGAAGAAAATCACTGCTGGTGACAACCTGAAATTTGCCTACAATGACAGCAATGAGTATGAACTCGAAACTCAGCTTATTTTATTCAAATTATCTCCACCAACTACTGTGGGGTCAACTGGTAGGAACTTGTTCACATTTCCTGTGGATTTTTCATCTTTCGCCTTGTGGTAGAACTTACCACTCCCCTGAAATGTTTTCGATTACATTTGTTATTTTGAATTCGTTGAAAATGTAGGAAACTGTTTATTGTTGTCATTTTATTTTATTTTGTAGATCTACATTAGCATGATCTACTTTGCTTCTATTTTGTTTGGTAGATACAACAGTTATTTGAGACTGATAGGATCAATTGAAAGTTCCTAGTCTTTAACTTAGATGACAAGGCATTTGACGAAAAAAAAGAAGCAAGACCTGATCTCATAAATGAAGACAATAATTGCATTTAAATATTCAAAGTTTATTTGAAAGAGTTTCTCAATTTAAAAAAAATTACTATTTTAAAGTTAATTTAAGTGCTTTTTTTTAGAATAAGAGTATTTATAAGAATATTTGGAATAAAAAAGTTGAAAGAAATATGGCTGCTTGTCTTCATTTGTATTTCTGTCTGTCTGTACTAGGTACATATAGGGCTGTTCGTAGATACAACGGTACCTGTTTATAAGTACATCAGGATGCTGCACCTACGAACAAAAAATCGTTTTGAATAAATGATTTTTGTACGACCTAAATATAATACTTTCACGCTGTTAAAAATTTGCGCATTTCGGGATATCCTGAAGTATGGAGGAGAACAAAAACATAATGAATAAAATCACTCTAGCAGTAATGAAAAATCAAAATGTAAATTTTGTTCGTAGGTACAACGGTCTCCCCTATCTAATATTGGGTTGCTTCTTAATAGTACGTTAATTATATTAACATAGATAAGATGACTTACATGAAGATATTAAAGTAAAGACAGATTATAAAAGTAACATATCAATATTTTTTTTTTAATTATCAATTGCGAATTGCAAATAACTCACTTGATTTAATGGATGCGCAAGTTCCGCTTGACCCTCTGAAAAACTCTACTATAAATTTCTCCTGAAGGCTGTCATTATTGTACATTGTAGTGCCATGCTGAAAATGATAATGTGAAGGTTATTTTACAATTTATAGCTTAGCAATCATAATTTCGACAACGACATGAAACAATTTTGAAAAAAAATGATAAAAAGCAAAATAATTAATTGGAAATTGTATAAATTTACATAGAAACAAGATATACGAAAATCTTACTAATCGACGCCTCAGTTTCCGGCGCTTTGTTTAACCGACCTTTTTTAATTCTATCATATCCGAACAATCAATCTCGTTCTTGTTTCACCGCCATATTTCGCCATGTTTCGACTATTGACCGCTCGCTTTTTCTTTCATTTTGATTCCCTCAGTCCATATATATTTTAACGGGACAGGGGGGAACAATTTAAACTGAAGTGGGTTAAATTAAATTGGTTTTATTCTCTCATGTTGGGCGCCAACTGTTTTAGTACGGTAAACTCTACTTTCCACCCCCTCTAGGTCGTTACGTCCCCAGTTAATTGCTCAGCTTTCTCGGGTGTGAGGGTCACGCCGCACCGTCAATAAATTAAGAACTGCTACTACAACAAATTAAACTTTAACTCAATAATTTATTTGTCAACTAAAAATAACAAGCTTCAACTTCGAAGACTGTGTCAATGCGAATTAACTTGGAAACTGTTTATCTATCCTGCTTATGCACCATTTCTCTCACTAATGCTGTGCTAATAAAACTAAAGTAAGGGCTATCCACAATTTTATCTTTTCATTTAAGTAACTGAATTTATTTAACTTCCCATCGCTAATGCTGCACCAATAACATTAAGTATTTTCACTTGTTTTGGCTTAATGTCACCTTGTGTGCGCGTGGGTAAATTCACTACACTGCACTATTACTGTTGGAATTGACTCCGCTAATGAACTGAATTTGACGCACTTGTAACAGCTTAAAGTAAAAATAAATTATTTCACAAAATAAATTTCACTCACTTATTTCTCTGGCGTGGGTATTCACGCACGCTAATTTGTAGGATTTTCACTTGCAAACTTGAAATTTCTTGTGGTTTGTTAGGCTATCCAGGGCTGCCTTTCTAACTATACAACTGGTTTATCACATCCTAACGTAAGTTTTGGTTCGAAGTCACGCATTTCGTCTCGAACGAGCCCAGAATTATCTCTGTAGAAATTCAATATCTAGAATTTCTAAGTTGAAAATTTATAGGCCTAAATATTCAGGATGGCAAATTTTATTTGTTTGTGGGCAGTGGTTATTAGATTAGCGTGGAAGATTGGTATTTTTTCATGTTCTGATAACGCAATCGAGTTAATTGATATGACTCGCTGAAACAATTCAGTCACGAACGAAAGTCATTGTTTCTCGTGGCGCGAGAGAGTTATCTCGAATGGAGATTGCATTGTCAACGCGTCTAAGCGACAGTTCGTTTGCAGGTTTCCACGAGTACAGATGTGGAATTAAGAAGCTGCCGAGTTTGGCAGCTGAGTTCGCTTTGTTCCTGCCAGCGGTATTAACCATGGAGGAAATATTCATTGCCCAGTTATCGGAATGAATAGAAGTTGGTCCACTCATCCAGAATAGACGCAGAGGATAAATTGCGGCTACGTAATGATTCTCACGAACGAATAGGAGTGAGAGAGGTCTCTGATTCTCCGAGAATAAAAAGAGAATTCGCCCGGAAGAATTTATAGGATTCAAAAAAATTGCTTGGACGAAAGCAAAGTAGCTGTAACATTCCAATCGCCCGGGAAATTTTGGTGGATTCCAAAATAGTGCGTCAGGATAAAATATAAGAAGGTTTCTACAGTAGGCGTCCCAGAGCGGAATTAGAATAGTGTATCAACCTCAACGAACCGAGACGATAAGAATTTGTCTGGAGACAAATTAAAGCCAGAAGCAGTTGGCCGGAGGCGATTCAAGTAACAGCCTAGACGAAAAACGGAAGGAGTGATTCTCCCGTAATATGAAGCAACAAGCCGAGACGATTGATTGGAGCCGAAGACGGAAGTATTATTCGTCGGGACAAAACAGGTGCCGCCGGGAAGCTTGATGATGATCGAAGAATTGGATTCATACGAGTGAAAAAGCCTATTTAGAAGAACGCAATATAGAGGGAATAACTATAGCTAATTTTGGAGTAAACGATCCTCATCGAATTTATCATACATCGCAAGAGAGACGACGGTCCGGAAAATAGGCCTAATCGGAACATTACTTCGGAGCGGCGAACCCAGAGGAATTTCGGAATATCTCATCCTACCGACAACGGAAGTAAAGGGATTGAAATTATCAGTCATCCTAGGGAGTTCCAGTATTTATTGTAAGTAAAGTTTTTACTTAAAATCTCTCTCTCAGGTGATAGGAGGCTTAGATACAAGCTAGGCGTAGATAAATGAATTCTTTTGAAGAATTAGGATCTTAGGAATTAAACTATTCAAGTTAGGACAGAAATTAGCAACGTAAAGTTATTGATAGAGTATCTCTAGCGTTCACAAGTATTTTCAAGTAGTCAGATCATCATTCGAGGAGAGACCAGGAAATTTAGCTAACTACGATTGTAGCGAATGCTGCGAAGAGAAGCCCTTAGAAATAAAGGAATTTAGAAATAGCTAAATAGTAAAGTAGCGCAAAGCGACTCAGATTATAGGAATTGAAAGAACAATTCGAATAGGGAATCTTAAGGTAGATTCGATAAAAGAACTGTTAAAGACTTTAGTAAAAACAAGTCAGATCCAGTTTTGGGAAATAGAAGCTTAGCGATTGAAGACTGTCCATTGAAGCAAGCCATCCCATGAGAAGGAAGTCAATCCATGTACGAAGATTAAAAAATATTAAATAGAAATAATACTGAGCTTATAAAGCTATTTGTACATATGTTAGTTCTTCATTAAATGTGTTTAATGTTTTCCTGTATTGGTATCATTTAAGTAAATAGCTTAGAGCACACAATTTACTCTGCTACCCGATATATAATATTAATTACTTCCCAACAATCTCCGGCATAAACAAAAGTTTGCTGGCGGCGAATGGACGAAAGAGAGAGAGTTCCCCTCCTCAAGCCATTGAAGAAGCTTGGATCTCCCGCCACCTTTTACTTAATTAACCTAGCGTCTTATTGCAAGGCGAGGTTGGATATCTTACCAAATAAGGCAAGTGACGTTACCAAAGGTGGTGACTCCGATTGACCAATAATTGATCGGACAATTCCGCACAAGGAATGGATTGCGTCATAAAAACTTTAAAAATTAAATGGAATTTTCCACGGCTAAGCTAAAAAAATTAATTCTGCCTAAATTAATTCCAAAAAATTAAAATCCTAAATTTCATTCATAAACTTCAACTAAGCTTAAAATTACGTTGAATCTTAACATTAGCTAAAGTTCTTTTTGAAAGACTTAAAATTACACTACACTGTCATAAGTTACGGAACCTTAATCTAAGATATTTTCCTCAAAATCCTAACTTAAAAGTTTAAAGTTAAGCAATTTTAATAAACTACTAAAATTAGCTAAACGAAAATTTCGCAATTGACTTACAAAAATAAAACAACTTAAGATAATTTTTCTTATTTTTACATTTTTTTGGGTTGAGACTAATAATAATGACAAGTTTACTAAATTTCGACTATACATTGAACTGTAATATATATATATATATATATATATACAAGTAGTATTTTCGAGATGAGTAAGGGGAAATTCTAGCAGAGTGTCTTTTCCCAATGTGCTCTGTTGACGTCCGTGTAAAGATTCAATAAATTCATACATACAATAAGTACATACAAAATGACTGATGATCTACTTTTCGTAGTGGATCTTGCCAGGCGGACGCTGGGCCCATGGTTTCCGCCGGACATCGGGAAACTCAATCATGAACTATAAACCTGCTATGAACACGCTACAACAAAAATCAGTAAGGTGACAAAGAAAATAGAAAATGATTAATGGCAATGAAATAACCCTCTTTGCTATTACTCCCTGCTTAACGGTTGGATGACTTTTCTTCCTCTCGAATTTAGATCTGAGTTTCGTGGGAAGCTAACTTTTATTTAGATTGAAGTGAAGTTTAAACACATATATAATTAAAACACACATGAATCAGAAAATTATATCTTTTTGAAGATTCATTAGTTTAATACAATCTTCACTTCGGAAGTATACTATGAGAAATAAATGATTATGTAAATTCACTGATTGTATTTTCTGAAGTATACACATCAATTAAACTTCAGGAACTAGGCTAATGAAATAGATGATGTAAGGATGATTGTTGTAAACTATAGTTTTATGCCTTGTATTCACATGGTTTGCATATCAAGAATTAACTTCACATATTGAGATATCACCTTGTAAGTTAAATATAATCAATGATAGCAGTTACAGACACAAATAGCCTGCAATACACTAAAATTCCCAATACCACTGAAAATACAATAACAAAATGAGTTTTGATAAGCTAGCTTAAGTGTAAATAGTTCGTTAGACAGTTATGGTCACTCCAACTATAGTCCAAACGGAACTCAAGTTTTGTTAATAGTATTTACTTGTTGTACAGTATAATGGCTTCACCTGTTTGAACGGTATTTATCGTCACTGATAAATAAATATGATAAATATACAACAGTTATTCTTAAGCACTACAATACGTCTTCACTAGGATGGGGATTGATGGGATAGTTCATTCACTCTTTTTATGGTTTGTTTTTCCCTCTTTTGATCAGACGCCATTACCCCGATGTCAACAACATCATTTATTGAATTGAACCATGAAATACGAACAAGTCTGCTTGTCTGATGACTTATATGCATCAACGACAGTTTATACAAGAACAGACCTATAGATTACCAGTTTAGCTTTTCATCCGAAGCGTCGATGACCTCCGACATTTTGTCTTTTCGTTTTGCTCCTCGTCACGGTAAAGATGGCGCATGCCTTTCTCTGTCTTCTGTTGTGACAGCTGCCTGTAAGTTTTAATAGTTCATTACTTACTAATAGTCGTCTCAGCTTTGCTTCCGATGTCCACGAAGTGTCCTGGGATGGATCCGGGAAGTGTGTCATCCCTCCTGGTCATTGGCTTGGACGGCAAGGCTGATGCAGCATCTGTCCTACATGGTGGTTCGATGTCGTCTCTCTCAGTTCTCCGCTCCGATAAAAGTTGCGATTTTCTCATCATTTCGCGCCAAACCGAAACGTTTCACTTTACATTGTCCAATCGGCGAAGTCCAATATAGTCACATGACTGGATTACAACCGCCAAGACGTAAAGTTTTATTTCTCGGCCTTTCAGTCGGGAAATAACAGTTTGACCACGTGATCCTTCTATATCGAAAAAAGAATTCCGTTTTTGGAGGCGTGACCTTTCCCTTTCAGTTTCGGTGGCAAGCTTAAACCACTGAACTAACACAAAAGAATGAAGCGAGATAAAAATATTAATAAAGAGATTAACATAACATAAGCAGAATGCGAGTACATGTTTACATTCAATCAACAATTGAGATATACGTAAACATTCCTTAGAGACTGAGATCGTATTCGTGTCAAGCGATGAATTCAATTACGTGACCGTCACCTAGAACTCAGGGTTCCGTGAGAGTTATCCAGATTGTTCCAAGGGATGAAATTGAATTTACTAAATTTCAGTATGTTTTCAGTACATTTAATAGTATTTTGGTTTAATAAACCTTTTAATAAGTAGTTAAGTCATCAATGAATGAAGTGTCTTATTAATATTATTACTATTATTAGTAGTACTAGTAATTCATCGTGTGAAGACTGTATATTAGAAAGGACCATAACACACTACTCTTTACAAACAAAATTGTATTTCCTTTACATAATAAGTTTCGAGAATTTCTCGTCCTCAGATGTCTACATAATAAACTGAAAACATTAATTAACCATAACTAAAATATAAAATACTAAGAATATTCTTAATAATAACATCAAAGTTTGAATATTATCACCTTAAATCGTACAATAAAGCGTTCCGGATTGACACCTCTGTGTTGTAGCATCTATGCATATTGATTATTAAAGATTCGTGAAATTTTCTGAGATAACAATCCTTTTCTGTAGCATAAATTATTGGATTATTATGCATTATTTCATGCCCTGTTTCTTAGTTATGTATTACCGTTAAATATTGCTTATTACGACCTTTCACAGGAAGTGAAAATTAACGTGCCTGGAACAGATACTAAAATAAAAAAAAGAAATGAAGTGTCTTATTAATTTACATTTCGGTGAAATAAAATGTTTAACATAAAACGTACTTAATGAGGAAAAAAGGAATAAAAACGAACACAAATAAAAGTTGCTGATCTGCTTTTGGTATTTTGAATAACGGGAATCCAAGACAGACTGTTTCTAGCTTATTACCATCATCAGTTGAATTTCTCCAATATCTGCAGCTGTATAAGCCAGAAACAGTCTGTCTTGAATCCAAAATTCGAAAAGCAGCTCAGTGATCTTTATTTGTGTGCGTTTTTATTTCTTTTTTTTTACTTTAGTATCTGTTCCAAGTACGTTAAATTTTCCCCTTATATATATATGTTATTTATAGCCAGATCCCTTCTAAGTTAGTGGTTGCTAGCGAGGATTAACATTTTGCCCTTTTTTATTTTTTATTTTCTTATTAATGCTTTTTATATGAAGGACCATTGTTTTGTTTACTTGTCTTTTGTTCATATTTTGTTGCTTTCTCTGAGCTGCAGATACTAAGAAAATTCAACTGATGATGGCTAATAAGCCAGTAACAGCCTGTTTTGAATTCCTGGTATCCAAAACTCCACAAAGCAGATCAATCATTTTTATTTGTGTGCAGTTTCATTCCTTTTTTTAAATTTTATTTTAGTATCTGTTCCACGTATGTTAATTTTTCCCATTATGAAACGTAGTTAATAATAGGTTCTGTTTGATTTTTCACGATTAGAAGGATTCCTCTGGTGCGGAAGTTTTCTGACTACTGGTTTAGAGAAAAAAGTGATTATTGAAGAGTGACTTAAGCCAAAAATTTGAAATGTACATGTTTTTTCGTTTATTAATGGAAAAAATAATTATGAAACAAGAATTCTGATAGTAATTGATTTCAGGAAATTTCTCTTAGTAGAAAAGAATATATATATCAGTTGGGATTATGAGAAAGTTTATGATCGTTTGACTTCTAAACAGAAAATATTGATAAGCAAGTCTTCAGTGATCATTCCTTAGGCTCTCAATGATCTCAGGTTAACAGTGTTGCATGAATCAGGGGAAAAAAAGGATGTTTGTCTGAATTGCTGCAGATTTTAAAGCTGTTGCAATGATATTCATCCTATTTTGGATGTTGAAAGATCTACAACTGAAAGATCTGCAACTTTAATATTGATGAGAAACTACTAACTGACAAAGAAATTTATGTCGATGGTAAATGGCTATGATGTCTGTTGTATGTGATCTACATGATAGATAGTGCTTCCGGCATTGACGAATAAAGTCTGAATGAAACATAAAGAACAAATAGCGAAATGAATATTTAAAAATATTCAATTCACAAAATAATGAAATTTTTAAATACAATAATTAAACATAACGAAAAACAAAACCCAAGATAAGACTCGTCCTGCAGTAACCAATCAACCAATTTAGAGATGAATAAAATCAGTTACCAACTGAGGATTGGAATAAATTTATCTATTTTCATTTTGCAATTCCTTTTTTTAATTGTGAAAACTTATAGATTTTATCATTTATTCATTCTGCAGATTACAACCAATTGGCAGAAAAATGTTTTCATTTATGAATATGTTTGTTACCTGAGATAATGCACAAACTAGTTAATACAGAAGTTCGACAATAATCATTTTCGATGTTCAATAAAACGAAAACAACTCTTGAAGTCCAAACTTGAAGTTTCAAAATAAAAAAATCAGTAATAATGAGTAAAAGAAGCAAACTTCAATATAGTTTAAGCAATCCAAAATTTTTCTTCCCCCAGAAATCTTACTTCCTAACTTTACTACTTAATGTGCTTTCTAAAAATCTATAAAGTAAAGCTGTATAACATGTAAAAAAAGCTATATATACGGACAAAGAAAGAATTATAAGAATATAGTATGGAGGGCTTATCAGCAGAGTGGTCTAACTAACATTTTTACTAATTCTGAGTTAGACCACTCTGCTGATTCTTGACAACTTGATCTATCATTCTGTCGTAGTTGGCTACCGTTCTTTCGATCCTTGCTTGCTTTACAGCATGAAACAAGTTAGATCATTCTTACGAACGAAGCGAAATCTGCCAACTTTAACTGCATTTTTCTCAAAACTAACTAACTGTGACATAGACCACTCTGCTGATAAGCCCTGCAGTTAAAGAAATTAAAAGTTCAAGAATTTCATTACCTTCGCTTAACCTTTTTATCTTCCGATCAACGGTTAATAAGAAAAATTATAAAGGGGGAATAACAGGTTATAAAATCTTGAAAAACGAATCTTTAGTGACTTGAATGATCTTAGATGAACAGTGTTTCATGAATCAGAGAAAAAAATCCCTTATAAGAATATAGTTAAAGCATAATCAAAATAAACATGACTTAAGCTGAATTCCTACCTTTACTGTAACATTGATCGAATCCTGATCGAATGTCTGAAAACTCCATAGCTTGTCTACTGTCATTCCTGATATTTTTAGTAAATCCGAAAACAAAACATCGACATCATTGGATACATTAAATTGTTTCCGGTATTGCCTTCTTAGATCATCTGTTAAAATATTCTTTCCGAAGATGTCACATGGACACAGTACAACTTGGGGGAACGCCACATTTAACATGTCTTCGAACAATATTTCAATTGCTGGATCACCAGAGTAATACTTCAGACAGCAGTCACCTATCTGATATAAACTTACAACAGTGCAGATCAAAAGAAATAGAATCCAATACATTTTTGTTATTTTCTTTTGAGATTTCTGAACAATTTTGTCAACTCCGGGAATGCTTATTTCTGGTGGATAGAGCTCTTTTTCTTCCATCAAATTATTGATATGAATTTCCGACGATCCTTCTAACAGTCTCTTTGTCCTTTGCAATAATTTTTCATAGATTTCGGATTTTCGTTTTAAAATTTTTGAGTAAAAATTATTTATTACTCTTCCATGTTCCATGTTTCCACTCAAATTACTTCAGAAGTAAAACTTCTAATCTTTCTTCTCCGAAACAATTAATAAAGAAAGTTGTATTTTGAATAGTCAATGTGAATATTGCAAATCAAAACGGAAAGGCAATTTAGATTTAAACAAATAAGTTTTCAATAGAAAAAGTTTCCTATTAAGTAACCACCAAACTCAAAACCTGTGGATGTGTTTTTTTCCCCAATGTATTTATTCATCTACTACAACAGAGCAAGATATATAACGTCAACCTGTAAAATAAATCAGAAAACAATAAAGAGAAATTGTAATGAAGTAAATCTAAAATGCATTTTGTTATTACTAAGAAACCGTTTCCCAAATATAACAAAAACACTTAAAAGGAATTTCCTTGCCAAGTTATCGAAGATTTCATCTATCGTTCAAAATAGAAAAGTGAAAACTTTGTTAGATATTTCACTAATTATTTTGAATCTGCGGTCATTTTTGTTAATTCATAGACGATGTTTGGAGAAATGGAAAACATAATATACAAGTATTTTGTATTTTCCATTATTTTTGCCTTGTCTGTTCTCAAAGTGAGATAGCACAATATCTTCAAATCTATATATTTTCTATGTTAATAATATAACGACATAACGTTAGAGAGTTTGTTTGTTTGTTCATGATAAATTGAAAAACTGCTGAACCGATGATACAAGAGTAGGGCTTCTGAAACTGGAATTGGTAAGAATTTCTATAGTAATATTACAAGACGTAATGTTTGTGACTTAGTTTGTTTATCCATGATAACTACAAAAAAAACCAGTTCCAATTTTGAATTTTCTGAATAAGTTATCTTCTATCCTCTTTAGTTACTTAAGTTTCCTAAATTTTAATTTTAATCTTATCAAACAGCCCGCAATGGATTAGGGATTGATATTCAAATAGAATAAAATCACTTGTTTGGATTCCAGTGTTTTTCTACGGAAATTTATATTCGACAAAACTCTCTTGGAAAAGTTACATCTGATCAATGATAAGAAAATAAAATGAACAGTTGGATAGTTTTAGATTGATTTGTTTGCAGTTCTAAGATTAGGTTCTTTTCCCTCACAGTTTCATTATCAATTGGTGGAGACTCATTAGTTTTAGCAAAATACATATATGCTAGTTCAGCAGTTACATTGAAAAAATCATGTTTCTTTTAATTAATTACATTAATTAAAATCTGTCATTATATCATAGAGCAGGGGATATTCAAACTTTTTTTTAGTGCGTGGCTCCAGTAAAAATTTTGTGGCGTTGCTCAATCCTGTGGCCCCGAAAGAATTTTGACATGTACTGTACTTAGGGAAACCAACCTACACAACTAAATTGGAAACAGTTTCATTTTACAATGAAGTTAACAACACGGTAAATATAATACAACTAGAGCTAATTATAGCAAAAATCTTAAATTTTACTACATAATTACGATTTATGATCTTTAATTAAATTTATTTACATAAAAGTAATTAAATTTATTTACAAAGAATGCTAGTAATTCTTAATAAAAATCTCTTAATAAAATAATCTTATATTAATTATTAAATCTATCTTAATCAAAAAATTCTTGTTGTGAGAGTGAACCAGGAAACAGAAGTACTTCTAAGTAACAGGAAATACCAAATAAAAATAAAATAAAGAAATTCATGTGCCAGTCCTGCTGGCCTCAGTGAATATTCTGTGCGCATTAGTAAGAAAAAAAGCGCCTAAAAATGCTGAAACACATTAGAAGTCAGACCCAGTGTTCATGAGTGACATCCCAAAACATGCTGTTTCACGGTCAATTGCCGATCATCAGTTGAGAGTAGTCACTGTAAACAATCAGGACTTAATACGAGGTTAATACGTATAAGCTAAGGTAGGAAAAAGGTAGGTTCCATGCTTTATCTTACCTTAAATTGCATTAACCTCCGCATTAATAACTGGCTGTTTACAATGACTACTCTCAACTGATGATCAGCAGTTCACCGTGAAACAGCTGTTTTGAGATGTCACTTGTAAACATTGGGTCTGACTTTTAATGTGGTCAATATACACTTGGAGATCTGAGTTCTGCAAATCGTTAGCAATAGTTGCCAATAAGGGAAATTGAATAAATTCACGACGCCCTAAGTACGCTTTTTAAGAAAAACTGAAGTTTGTACAGAAATGGAATGATTGAATGAAATGACAATGTTACAACAAATGAAAAAAATCTATTCTGACAAACCAAATGTAGGGCAAAAGAAAGACTATACAAATTCGTGTGGATGAAAGATGGTAAAATTTTCACAAGAAAATCAGAAGAGTCAAATATACTCAAAATTACAACAACATCTGACTTAGAGAAAATGAATTAATGCTCTAAGAGGCAATTAAAAATAACTTTCAATATAGAAATGGCGACAGATTTTGAATTTGAAAACTTTGTTATCAAACCAAAACCAAAAAAGATTGATACTTTGAATCATTGGAAAAAAGAGTCCAGAAAAAGAAATAATATATCTTCAAACGAAGACAATCAAAATATAAAATTTTCTGTATTACACCTGAATATAAGATCAATGAGAAAAAATTGGAATTTGCTGTTAATTAAAATTAAAAATACCAATCATCTAATTGATATCTTAGTATTAACAGAAGCAAATATTACAGAAAATGAATTAAAACTGTACAAATTAGAGAATTTCAAGATGATTGCAAAATTAAGAAATGCAAAAAGAGGAGGAGGTATTATTATCTCCTATAAAAAAAACTTGATTCCATCAAACATTGAAAACGAGACAACTTTCTTCGAAAATTTATTAGTAGGATTTTCAAATAAAACACAAAATATTTATATTTTAGCCATATATTAACCACCAAACACAAAGAAAGGTAGAGTTACTGAAGAATTAGAGAATCTGCTTATTAAAAATGAAAAAATATTAGACAACTGTCCATCTATAACATCTACAGCGAAACACTAATAAATAATTACATAAACTATTCAAAACTATAAATTACATCCACAGACTCCACAAGCATGATCAGCAACGCAAGGGTTCTAGAAGAACCTGCAATAAATGAAATAAATAATATAATAACAAACATGAACGCTCTGCCATTGCCGGTCCCAAGCCCGGATGAGAAAAGAGGAGGGGGAGGAGTAACACCTCGTAAAAAAACCTTGGTTCATCTGGCCCGGGTGATAGTACCATGCGAGGGCCCCTTGCTAGGGCAACAGTGAAGACCTCAACGGCAGTGAAGGCGGAGATGAAGATCATCGATGCGACGGAACTGGCGAATGAGGCAGCCCTGCTTTTGGGTTAATATAAAAGCTATTAAAATCCAACCGTTGTCTGTTCCCGGAGCGGGCGGCGTTTGATCAGCGTCTGTTCCCCATGTTAGGGCGGCTGGAAGAAAACTCTAGGACTAAGAATCTTAGTTTTAATTTCGGTAGACAAATGTTTACCCACTATAAAAGAACCGGATAACTATGATGCGTGATGAACGAAATAATATTACTCCAGGTGGCCAATCCACCGCTCCGGAAAGGAGCGCAAGCAGACATTCGGATTCTGGAGAGTCTGCACCATCACGCAAGGATCAGTCGGAGGGTCCTGAGGGCCTTTGTAATCGTACGTTTAAATTTAAAAGAAAGTATAAATTTGCTACCATAAATGTTAACTCACTCTGCAAAGTTGGGAAACTCAAGCAAATCATTGACTTTTTGAACAACAATAACATTTTACTTGCAGCCATCCAAGAAACAAGATATACTGATAACCTAACAATGGATAGTGAGAACTATCGAATCTTTAAGGGTAAACCCGCAATCAAACTTTCAAACTCAAATCTTAGAATTCTAGGAACAGCCTTCGTAATTCATAAAAGTATAACCAAAAATGTCATTGAATTTGAATCCTTCAGTGAAAGACTCTCTGTCTTAACAATTAAATGCAAGAATAAGTATTATTCAATATTCAACTGTCATGCACCAGTAAATGAAGATAATAAGAAGAACCGAGAAAAAGTAGAAATCTTCTGGGAAGATCTAGAAAATAGGCTATCAAAAGTTCACAGGAATTAGATAATAATCATGATGGGGAACTTCAATGCACAACTGGGTAAGGAAAAAGCATTCCAAAAAATTATCGGAAACTACCCAGCTCATAAGAGAACTAATACAAATGACTCAAGTTTAGTAGATTTATGCAGGTCATTCAACCTTAAAATCACGACAACTCATTTCAAAAAACTAACTAGAGAACAAAAAATATGGATTTCACCAAATCCTATCTTAGGAGAAATTCAAATAGATCATGTCGCCAATTCCAAATATAATTATCAAGAAATTAAGAACATTAAAGTCAAAAGAGGAATGGAAGTTGATTCAGACCACTATCCAAAGGAAATCCACATGCGATTTATTCCAAAATGTAAAATCAATAAACAAACCAGGACGATTAAGAGAATTAATAATGAAACTCTGAAGGAAAAGGAGTGCGATTTTAAAGAGAAGCTGAAGGAAGCGGGGATTGATGCCAACAACTTTACAGAAATTATTCAACGTACTGCGTTTGACATAGCTCCACAGAACCAACAGAGAAAGCACAGATGGTGGAATAATAAATGTGAAGAAGGTCTTAGACAAAAGACGAAAGCTTGGAACAATTGGTATAGCAGGAAAACAAGTAGTAAGTGGAATAGCTATCAGTCTGACAAGAAAGAAGCGGATGAAACTATTAGGGCACAAAAGAGGTGCTTTGAAAAGGAACAACTTGTATCTATAGAAGAACATTTAAAAAAAATACAAGAGATTACTACAAATCATTCAATAATTGTATGTCTGGGTACGTTTCGCAATCTCTATGCTTCAGGAAAGAAAATGGAAAACTAGCACTTAATGATGAGGAAAACTGTAAGCTATTAGCAGAATATTTTGAAAAGTTACTGAACTGTGAAAAACCGACTTAAAAAACTGGAATTCCATGATAGCATCCCTAATAAAGATTCAGAACAACCAAGTCTTGAAATGATTAAGAAATACATCCAACAACTAAAAAACAACAAAGCCCCAGGTGAAGATGGCATCACAGCAGAGATTCTAAAAGCTAGTGGAGATTTAGGTGCCACTATTATAAAAGAAAAAATGGACAAGATCTGGGACACCGAGACAATTCCAGAAAATTGGACGGTTGCATTAATTCACCCACTTCATAGGAAAGGGAATAAAACAAACATTATTAATTACAGAGGAATCTCATTATTACCCGTAGAATACAAAATCTTATCCAAAGCTTTTTTGGACATACTAAATCCCCGCTGGATAAACATATTGGAGAATATCAAGCTGGGTTTAGGAGTAGTAGATCCTGTCCAGAGCAAATTCTAAACCTTAAACAAATAATTAGATATTTGAAAATATCAAATAAGAAGATAGAGCTAATATTTGTTGATTTTAAAAAGGCCTACGATTCGATTAACAGAGATTCTCTTTTTAAAATCCTAAAAGAATTTTCAGGAGATAAGAAAACTCTGGAAATAATTAAACAAACTTTGACAAACACGGTGTCTAAAGTTAAATTCCATGGAACTATTTCTAGTCCTTTCCAAATTGTATCAGGAGTCAGACAAGGAGATGGTTTGTCAACACTCCTATTTAATTGCGTGTTGGAAAAAGTTTATAGAGAATGGATAAGTGAGGAAGAAAAACAAAAACTTAATAAATACATTATGTTGGGTAGATCTAAACTATCAATTAACTGTTTGGCCTTCGCGGATGATCTAATAATATTGGAGGGAAACATAGAAAATGCAAAAAGAAGATTAGAACTCCTAAAGGAGACAGCAGAAAAGGTGGGATTGCAAATATCCTTTGAAAAAACAAAATACATGACCAACGAAGACAATTCACCAGGAATTCTTAAAACTAAGTACGGCAACATTGATAAAATGGATAACTTTAAATATTTGGGTGAAAATATAAATCTTAAAAGTGAAAAAGAAGCAATTAAAATTAGAACTGAAAAAATGAAAAGAGCATACATGAAAGTAAGAAATTTGTACAATAAAAGATGTTTATCTAAAGCCGTTAAATTGAGACATTATAATACAGTTGTAAAACCCGAAGTGCTTTATGGGTCAGAAACACTATTACTAACTGGATGCAAAATGGCACTAGAAGATTTGGAAAAGAAAGAAAGAAGAATCTTGCGAAAAATATTAGGTCCAATCAAGAATAAAGATGGCGATTGGGTTTTGAGACCAAATAGAGAAATTTACCTGCAATGCCCTAAAATAACGGATGAGATCAGGAAAAGATGTGTTACCCTTTATGGGCACTTAGAGAGAATGAATGAAGATAGATTAACAAAGAAAATCCATACTGTCTTCCAAAACAGGAAGACAGACAAAAAAAATGGGTGGAGTGGCAAAGCAATAAAGGACTTAGAAGAAATGCAGATTGATCGGGAGACCCTACTCAG
The DNA here is from genome assembly GCA_023159025.1 of Thereuonema tuberculata. Lineage (NCBI taxonomy): Eukaryota > Metazoa > Arthropoda > Chilopoda > Scutigeromorpha > Scutigeridae > Thereuonema > Thereuonema tuberculata. Next base: position 140,836 of record JAFIDM010076891.1, on the reverse strand, counting down.
CAGAGACAAATTTAGACTAAAAGTTAAGAAGTTCAAAGGTTTTCAGGAAGACGTAGGAAAAAGGAAAACAACTGGAGCCAAATGGTCGGATGTAAAGAAAAGAGTCCATTCGGAAAGGATGAAAGAGTTTTGGAGAAAGAGGAAGGAAGAGAGAAGAAAATAGTAATCTTAATGTCGTCCTTAGTTGGCCTGAAACGATTATAAAAAAAATACAAACATGAAAAACAAAAAATCAATAGTCTTTGACAATGTAAATATAACAACAATAAAACAAAACAACTTGGTATTTTCTCATGTAATAACTATGATAATCAAAACCATTATATCAAAGGGAAAATACCCAACAGACTTAAAAATTGCTAAAAATTATTCCAATATTTAAATGCGATGACTATAGAAACCTCACAAATTATAGACCTATCTCCATACAACCAGTAATCGGAAAAATAATAGAAAATTATATTTCTTTAAAATTGAACACTTATCTAGGAAAATATAAAATAATAAACACAGAACAATATACATATCAAAAAAACAAAAGTACAAAAACCTTACTAGAACAACTAAGCAACAATATCAATGGAAGCCTAAATAACGGCAAATACCTTCTTCAAATATCAATAGATCTAAGTAAAGCATTTGATTCTATTGATCTATAGATTCTTTTCGAGAAATTGAACAGATTGGGAATCAGAGGTGTAGTATTGGATGTAATAAAACATTATTTTATAAACAGAAAGATCTGTAAATCGATTGAAGGTAAAAAAAGTAACAAAAAAGAAATAAAGGCAGGTGTGCCTCAAGGCTCAAATTTAAGACCACTTTTGTTTATCCTTTATATAAATGACATATTCAAAAATAATAAAACAATGCAAAATACATATATAAGCAGACTATATTCTAATATACACAGCAGATAAAAATGAGATAATAAATCAAGAAAAACTACAAAGTGACTTCACTGAATGACAAAAATGGACACATGACAACAAACTAACAATAAATGAGAAAAAAACAAAACTTCTATACATTCATCCAAAAAAACTACTCCCTAAATTAGAACCAAAATTTTTTATCATAAACACCATTGTTTACACAAAAACATAAACTGTAACAATTGCTTCAAAGTGCAAAATGTCAAAAAAACAAAATATTTAGGTATAACAATTAATAACACTTTCACATGGCATGATCATATAAATACAATATGCAATAAACTAAACTCCTTATTATATGTTTTTTATTATATAAGAAACGTTTTATCAATAAAAATTAAAATTCTAATATACTATGCACTTATAGACTCAAATATAAATTACGCAAACGTCATTTGGGCAAATACTAATAATACAAACGTCAATAAAATAAACAAAATACAGAAAAAAATCTTCAAACTCTTACTCTCACCAAAAATCTGGAATAATAAAGAAAAAAGAATAGAGCAGATAAAAAAATATAAACTACTCAGTGCATCACAAAAATTCTATTATAATCTAATGATAAACCATTTCTACAAAATCACAGATAATAATAAAAACAAGCAGCCAACAAATTACAATCTAAGAACAAGAAAAAAATTAACAGTAGAGTACCTGTTCATTAACTACAAGTAAGGTGAAAGAAATGTAAATTATATACAAGAAAAGATATATAATGAGTTTGATCTAACAAAGCTATCACACAAAGACAGAATTTCTGCAGTCAAAAAAGATATAAGAAATTGGATTGTAAAATATATGAAAAATTAAAAAAAATAAAAAAAGTAAGAAGAAGCATATTAAGATTTATTTTGTCTTGTTTTGTCTGGGTATTTGTATGTTTGTATATTTGCTCGTTTGTTATTTGACTCAAATAGCCATCTTAGAACGATGTATATTTCTTTTTGTTTGTTTCTTTTTAGTTATAGGATATTAAATAATTGTTTTACATGTGTAAGGTCTGTAAATGACAGCAAAACAAATGCAGCATGAATGTATTGTATGGATCTATTTGTTGAATGTTTATATATTTTTATGCTTATCTCATCTGTATAGTTATAAGTAGTTTATAGCTTATTGTTTTTTATAAATTTACAATCATTGGTAAAAAGAAATGTTTTACAATGAAATGCAAAAAAAAAAATAATAATAGAAAAGTCTAAAACAAAGTCAACACCATATTGGCAATAACAAAATACAAAAAGTGTATACAAAGAAATGTGTTATAATGCAAAAATGTAAAATGCAAAAATGTTTATGTAAAAACAAATTATTCAATATTTATCACTGTAATAAAACAGCACCTGTTGATAGGAACTAATAGTTCCTAACAGGACTGAAATTTTAATGACCTTAAGAAAATAAATAATAATATATAAAAAAAATCATTGATCGTTGAATGAAATTAGATTTGTATTTCTTTCTTGTAATTGCTTATTAAGCTATTGAGACCGGCCGTTCCCAATTCCTTCCGATAAATTGATTCAGAAAGGCAATTTAATTGATACATGTGCTGCTTTTATCTTGTTTTTGATTTTCATTAAATTGCTTTCAGCACGTTAAACTTGATTATTTAGGTTTGTTTACCTTACTTTTGAACCTTTATTTCTTATTAAATGCCTTTTTGCCTATGGATTATAGGCTAAGGCTTATTCTACGTGTAAAATAACACCCATTTTAATTTTCTTGCCTTTTTTATTTTCGGGGATCACTGCCAGGTGTGGCGGTGGCCACCAGATATATCCCTGTCTTTCTGAGTCTTTTTATCGGGGAAAGCGGATTGGGCTGATGAGTCCCAATAAAAACTAAACGACAATTCCCAATTCCTTCCAATAAACTAATTCAGAAAGGCAATTTAATTTAAACCAGTGCTGCTTTTATCTTGTTTTGGGTTTTCATCGCTTATTAAACTAGTTTAGCTTATCAAATATATCCGTTAAATAAAATTTATTAGATTTTTGCATCTACTATCGTTACTCCAACCATATTCTACAAGGAATCCAAAGTAAAACAAATCTGTGCAGGCAATTTCCCTTTCATAACCACCGTACATCAGTATGCAACTCAAGGTATCCAAATTTTTCACCATTATCTTCATTAAGTTGATTAAAGAGACGATTTATTCAAGGAATTTGAATTAATAAAATCATTTTAAGGTTTAAAAACCTTAAAAAATGCATCATGCAATCGTCCCTCTAGTTTTTTGCTACTAAATGCTGCCGACAGATAACGCAATGAATAGAGAACAAAGCTGGTAAGTGGTTTTAAAATGCACTATGGATCCTTTGTATCTTCCAGTCATTGATGCGGCCCCATCTGTACCACAGGATATAATATTTTCCAATGGGATATTTTTCTTGACACTTCTATTTAGCATTTCTTTATCACTTCAAAAGGAGGTTTTTTCGTTTGATAAATTCAAGAATTATTTGATGAATGTCAAATTGTGAATATGAATAAAAAATGAGTAAAAATAAGTAAAAAAATTATTAAAAATATTAGTTTGAAAAGATATGTATGAAAAAAATGTACCACTCATAAATAGAGAGGGCAGCATTAGGCGCATAAATATTTTTCTTGTGCATTGTATGTTAAGAATAGGATACTCATTGAAGAAAGTGAACTGGATCTCAAGCTGCCTCAAGAAGAAATAACTGATTGCAGAAAGTGCCTATTCCAGTAGTGACTGTAACCTGTAATTCTACTCAGCAATATTATTTGTAATTTAAAAATAGTGTTAATAAAAAAAATAAAAAAAATAGCCTATTTATCTCTCAGACTCCTTGTGGCCATGGGAGCCATAAGACCCCCTTTGAGTACCCCGGACATAGCGTATCATTAGAATAACAAACACTTTGGTGTTTGCAGTCTGATTAATGATGAAATAATTTATCATACCTAGGAAAAAATCCTTGTAGTACAATTTTAGACTACAATACCGTTCTTTTGTAATCAATGTCTGTAAACATGCTTGATAGAATCGTAGATTTTAATTAGTTCTATAAAAATTAAATCGATCAAAAATTTATCGATTGAAGAGCAGACTTTATGAAGTAACCCACTTCAAGGACAGTTACAATGTAGAAAGGGACCTAATGAATGTAAAGTTGTTAATAAAAGAATTAACAAATATTGGCGGATCTATCGATGATCAAGAGCTGACTTGGATGATACTTTCATGGTTACCCGCTGAATTTAACTCTATTGCACAAGGTTTATTCCTGATTGAAGATACTGACCAATTTACGTTTGAATATGTAGTGGATAAAATTCTACATGAAGTTGACAGAAGAAAAGAAGAGAGTGCTTTACAAAAGGATAGCATGGAGGTAAATACCTATAAGACTAAAGTTGTCAAAGTGAAAAAATTTGACAAAAGACGATGTTTTAGTTGCAATAAGATTGGACATTTAGCCCGTGACTGTCGTTCTAAATCTACTTACAATACTAAAGATGGTGATAATAACAGGAACTATGGAAGAAAGGCTCCTAATACCACTGAAGCACGTAAATATACCGGTGTATCCATCTCAAATACATCTAATTGTTTACTGGCGAACCTGGATAAGGATTACTGGCTTTTGGACAGTGCTACTACAAACCACATTTGTTGTAAGGGTGATAGCTTCACACAATATTATAAAATCATAGAACCAGTAGACATTCATGGTGCATCCGTGAACCCAATACAGGCTATTGGCAAAGGAACTGTGGAATTAGAATGTTTTCTATCCCCTAACAGGAATGTTGTATTGATGCTACAAAATGTGCTAAATGTTCCTGATTTGAATGTAAACCTGATCTCATCAACTCAATTAGCACAAAAGGGATACATTAAAAAATTAAGTGGCAAATATTATACCATAAAAGATAGAAAAGATACTTTGTGTTGAAAGGAACTCTAATTGAAAATTTATATCATGCGAATGTAAAATTATGGAAACCTTCCCCGATCACTTTAATGACAACCACAAAAACAGAGGAAGTCTTTGGCATGATCGACTTGGACATCTTTCTTATAAGAAGTTGCAGCATGTGAAGAATGAAAATCTCCTACGTGGTATGGATAAAGTGCTTGTAAATTCAAGCAGTGTATGCGATTCTTGCAAGCTAGGAAAACTCTCAGATGTGCCTCATTGGAGACTGAATCAAGTAAGAACTCGAGAAATTATGGAATTAATTCACTCTGATGTATATGGACCCATCAAAATTCCAAATTATTACAATGCTCAATATATCCTGACATTTGTGGATGATTTTTCACGTAGATCGTTTGTGTACTTATTGAAATCCAAAGAGGAAGTACCCAGCATAACAAAATCCTTTGTTACTTTTGTGGAGACATAAATAAATAGAAAAGTAAGCAGTATATTATCCGATCAAGACAAGGAATATTCTAATGAGCAGTTATCAACCTTTCTCAAAGAAAATGGAATAAAACATCGTTTCTCGTCCACTTCCCACAAAGCAGCAATGTTGCTGAACATTTTAATCGTTCTTTAATGGACTGCGCTTGTACTCTTCTAATTGATTCTAAACTATCGTTACGTTTTTGGATCTTTGCAGTTGAATGTGCAAACTATCTCCTGAATAGGTCTCCTCATGAAAGCTTATCAAATCAAATTCCATTAAGACTATGGAACGGTGACAGATTTAATCCAAATGTAAGACATCTTCGCAGATTTGGCAGCTTAGCGTACATACGTATACCCAAACCTCAAAGAGCACATAAATTCCAAGAGCGTGCAATTAAAGGAATATTAATAGGCTACTCATCAAAGGTAAAAGGATATAAACTATGGATTCCTTCGAAACGTAAGATTGAGGAAACAAGAAATGTATATATTAATGAATCAGTAGTGGGATCTGATTTATTGAAAGAAATGGAAACTAAACAAGAAGAATATATCAATTCTATATGTTACTCAGATGAAGCAAAAGGAATTCCACCAGATTCAGATGATTCTGATGAAGAAGCAGAAAATACTCCTCCTATTGACGAATGCACTGAAGATCAGGATAAATCTCCCTCTGATGAAGATGAACATATGATTTTGCGTTCTGGAACTATCACACAACCACAAAGTTCAAAACTGAGAACTTATTATATGCATGTGCATGAACCAAAGTCTTACAGTGAAGTTCTAAGTAGTGAAGATTATGATAAGTGGAAGCTGGCCATACAAGATGAATCATCCAGTATTGAAGCTCATTCCACCTGGAAGAAGTCTCGTATTCCTAAGTATATTACTCCATTGTCAACAAAGTGGATCTTTCGAGTTAAATATCATCAGGATGGATCCATTGATAAATACAAAGCTCGACTTGTTCTAAACGGATACACACAACGCAGATACATGGACTATGACAAAACTCATGCCCCTATACCCAGCATGTCTAACATCAGATTATTATTAGCCATAGCAACTGATCGCGGATGGATGATAGAACAGTGTGATATCACAGCAGCATATCTCAATGGGAACCTAGGATGAGGAAATATATTTGTTAAAGCCAGAAGGAGTTACTCATGATCGATCACGACATGATGGAGTACTACTAAACAAAGCTTTGTATGGGCTTAAACAAGCCGGCAGACAATGGTATTTAGAACTAAGATCCAAACTACTTCAGATAGGATTCAAAAATTTAAAAACTGATCTTTGGATATATATTAATTCAGATGAAATTAATAAAGTTATCATTATTGTTTACATTGATGATTTTCTAATAGTGAGTCAGAGCAAAAAGGCCATTAGTTCGACTGTAGAAAACTAGAGAAAATTTATAAACTAAAGAAGTTAGGACAGGTTAATGAATTTCTCGGAATGAATATAGAATATGATAGTGAGGCAAAACGCATGGAGATCTCACAACAAAAGTTTATTGAAAATCTATTAGAAGAAAATCACATGAAGGATTGCAAGAGTAGCAGTATACCTATGGATGCAACTTTAAACAATGTCCAAGAAAACAGTGAAGTGCTTAATTCAAAGGATCAAACTCTCTATCGTAGTCTTGCTGAAAGTTTAAACTATCTTTCCAATACGTGTCGTCCGGATATTAGCTATGCCGTGAATGCTTTATCAAGAAAGAATTCCAATCCCACACAACAAGATTCCAGTTATCTGAAGAAAATTCTGAGATATTTGAAGGCTACAAAGTCATTAAAATTGACTTATTCGCATTTCCAACTTTTATTGAAAACTTATTGTGATGCCACATGGGCGGACGATCCATTGGACAGAAAATTCACTTCAGGTTGTATAATGCTTCTAAGTAATGGGCCTATCCACTGGATAACTAGAAAGCAGAAAATTGTGGCGAATTCTTCCCAGGAGTCTGAATACATAGCATTGGCATTATGCGTTACAGAATATAAGGCAATAAGAAACAATTTGACGGAGATACGAGAACAGGCATATATAGTTGAGCCGAGCGTAATTTATTGAGACAATCAGGCTGCTATTAAATTAGCTTCAAATATTCTCAACAAAAGTCGCAGTAGGCATATCGATAATAAATATCATCTAATCAGAGATGCTGTTGAAAATAATGAAATATCGATGGAGTATATTGAATCTAAAGAAAAAATTTCTGATGGTTTCACCAAACCTCTAACATTGCAGAAGTTAAAACGTTTCATCACTTTGTTAGGAATGACGTATTAAAAGTCCAAATGTTAATTTTGATTTGAAGCAGGGGGAGTGTTGAAGTGATAATTAAAATTAAATATTTAAAATGGAAATATTTAGTGAAATAATTCTGTAGTTTCTCCAAGGCTTTAAATAAAATTTAAATTTGTAAAATGAATAATTTGTGACGTCATGAGCTGATCGGATACTTAAGACGAACCGCAGACTCGTTTTCAGTTAGTTAGTTGCGAGATTGCGAGCAAGCAAGTAGGCTCCCAAGGAAGATGACGTCGTTTAAACGTCACGAGTTTGACTGCCGATATAGAAGAAAGCCAGAGAGAAGATTCCACCATTTACTATTAAGAAATTTGGTCGAAAGAAGATTGCTAAAGAAGTAAATTCCAAGGTCATGAAGAATTCGAATATAGAAGTTATTCGATTAAGAAGAAAGAAGAATTACTTGAAGCAAGAAGAAAGGACCAATCAGAACTCACAGAGTCAACCGCAATGCTGATATCACGTCTAACCAATGAGAACTACGAGCGGAAGAATCAAGCTTTCTTCAGGAAAGGACAAGTTAATATTAGGAAGAAATTGAAGAGAAATTACAGCAGTCAACTCATCGAAGCATACGAAATAAATGAGTGAGTACTACAATTCCTCAACGAACTATCCAATATTATAAAATACTTAAAGGAATTAAAATTATAATATAAATAAATTCGTCGATAAGTCATTGAGAATTAAATTAAGAATCGAGGAGAAATTATTCATTCAGTAACTTTATTGTTGCAGTGCAAGTTGAAGTTTCAATTAACTGTATATCAAGTGATTATTTTAGTGCTACTAAATTGTTGATAAAGTGATATATAATTGAGCAAGATTATAATTTAAGAATATTAAAAGTGCTACTATTATAAGATAAAGTGAATTACTTACCGGAAGTGAATTGTCGGCGGATAATAGAAAACTATTAGTGATAAAATATAGGATAAAGTGAGTTACTTACCTGAAGTGAATTATCTGCCGTTTATAGAATACTTATAGTGATAAAGTATAATTTATTATCGCAACTTGGCAAACTCAAACATAGCTTGAAAATATTTATTTATTTGTTTATTAAAAGTGAAATCAATTAATATTTTTCTTGTGCATTGTATGTTAAGAATAGGATACTCATTGAA
>JAFIDM010076891.1:62987-109073 GCA_023159025.1 Thereuonema tuberculata | reverse complement strand
CTGTACCAATTTGGAAACGATTTGGCTCCCACTGGGCGATAGAAAATTGCCCTTGGTTTATTGAAGGCGGACAGATAAACATATGCTTCGTCTAATGTGTCCACATACTTCCATTTATCCCCAGCGAGATGTCGTTCATACTGTTTTCTGCAATTTGTCTTACGTTCTGAAATGTGCTTTGGTAAGAGCTTGTGAACCTTGCTTTTAGGTCTCTTTTGAAGTCCCAAATCTTTATGGATAATCTTGTTTACGGTACGAAGAGATGTTCCTACCTTCGGACCAATGGTCCTTTGGATCGCTGGATTGTTCCCCGTCACCATTTTCTTGACTATCTGAATGACAGTCTGTGAGAGTTATAGGTGTCCTTGGATTTGCTTGCTTTTCAGTCCCGGAAATCTGTCCTGTACGGGCCAAACCAACACCAGCCAACACATTATGAACTCCTTTCTTCGAAATGGTGAAACTTCTTTTTCTACATGCCGTAATTATTGCGTAATAACTAAATTTCGCGTCGGAAAGGGCTGTAACGTACGCTTCCCAAAACTGGGACACTTTCGGCGGCATTTCTCCGAACAAACTAACCCGCATCCCTCCACACTAATTTTTAAGTACTCACCTGTACGTTTGCATAAATTTGCATACCTACTGTGATTTGGTTACGTCGTCACGCGCCATGCAAATAGTTACCGTAGATTGTAAGCAACCCTCTATATTCCATTTCGCTTCCCAATACAAATCAAGAAGGGGACATTTGCATTAATTTATTTTATTGTCAATTTTACAATAGGATAAATATTATTTTGTCTTAGTTTATTGTTAGTTTTTGAAGTCAGTCACTAAAGACTTGCATCCACGGAAGTTCGAGGCGGAGTCAAGATACGAGTTCATATTTCGGGTAACACATATTTCGTTGGAGCTAGAAGTAGCCAATAGTTCATCTCGACTCCATCGCAGTGTCATTGACGATAGCACATCCGCAGTGTAGTCTAGTTGTCAAATCGAATCAAAAAGAAAACCGATAGTCAAGAAAAAACTTTGAAAAAACGGGGAGTCGTTTATAGAATTTATTGTGATTTAAATAAAACACATGAAAAAGAGCGTCTCTATGTGGGCCAGACCAAAAGAGAGTTGGGGTTCCGGGTGAAGGAGCATATAAATGCCATAAAAACGAAAAATCAAGCATACTACACCGCGGAGCATTATACCTCCAAGGGACACAGCATATGTGAAAACAATGTTATCATATTCGGAGATACTTACCAACCAAGATACTTACCTTAGAAAATTTTTTGAATCAGGTAACATTAGGACTCTTGGCCGCTACAATAGGGATTTATCTACTAAAAACATATTGGAATATGGCGTGTGACTTATGAAAAAAAAAATTAATCACATATGTTAACACCAGGGGGAGATCAAAAGAGTCCAGTCACGGTGATCTCAGTTATTTGCTTGACGATTCCCAACAAGGGAGGATTGGAGGAGGTAGGCGTATTTTATGTTTGACAAAGTAACCGGTCTGTTGAGGTTACGAAACGAGCGTCACGGTTTTATTATGGGATTATTTTATTAGCACATTTTTAATTTGTAAGTGTCGAGTTAGCTGGCATTTTTAATTAATAATTTATTTTATTAAATTAATAAAGTATTTACTTAATAGATTATCTGAATGTAAAGTTAAGTGATACATACTTCTCCATGATGGAGGAAACAAACTTTTTGGCTATTCTGATTATGGCTATCGCTTCAACAGCCATAGTGTGCTTCCAACCGGACATTCGGCTAGTACAATTTTTTCTCCTGCCAAGCGACGCCATGATTTCCCGCGGTTTTCGTGAAAAACTTCTTTTTCGAGGTTGAAATGCCGCTTACGAAGACTTAAATATTACCATTTTCAAAGTCTTTAAATTACAGATTTTATTACAGACAATGTTATGTCGGGCGACATTACAATCACCCATCAATGTGGGCGATAAATCCAAAGCTTTGGGATGAAACATCCACTAGACACCATTAGACGTTTATAAGCGTAAAATCCACAGAGTATATCTGCATATATCGAATCAAGAGACGTCTCACAACATACTAAAATGGATATATTCTGGGCTTGTTGTTCCGAAATAAACAGCTCCATTTCTCTAACAGTGTTCTGGCGTCAGTTTTTTTCCATACTCATTGCACCTGTAGTGTTTCATGATGGTCTCAGGATATCCTGTACGTAAAGTTGTGAGAGGGCTCCTAAGGACAAGTAAGGGTGACTGGATTACAACATATATTCTCCTAAAGGACGACGGTAGCCCAAACCAGCCTCGGCCATCAATTTGGTTCGTCGTGAATGGTTCGTCGTGACACAATAGGCTGCGGAGATGCAATTAACTCTCTTTGGACGGCATTCTGGGAAATTCTTGGTTTCGTAACGGACGATCTCATGATGCTGTGATTTTGTCTAGTAGCGGCTACTCGTAACCGACCACTGTCTACCTAACTTTGCCAGACTAATTGCTGCCAACAATATCTTTTTGTGGCATCACCGCGATAGGCGATAAAACGATATATCCCTCTTTGAAGCCCATGATCAGCCATTTGTTAAATTCACTAAGTTGTTGACTAGCCAAAGACCCGTTCTAAACTCGAGTTACAAAAAATAAATGTTCTAATGTGGATGATAAGGAAATTGCAATTGCGAGATCACCTGGAACTTTCCGGTTAGTACAAACAAAACAAAAAAACGCAAAAGGTCTGATCTCATTACAAATATATATCTATCCCAAAAACCTCGTAGAAGTATCTTTGAACCATGTTTTGCCAATCCACTCTCCGTCCTTCCAGTCTACGCCCCTAATTCGAATTTTGTAATGTCATAAGCCTATCACTTCAAACCTTTCCTAATTCCTACAAAATTCTCTGATCATTACAAATTTACATCTAACCAGAAAAACCTCGTCGCTATAATGCACAACAATATTTTAGTTCCAATTGTTGCACAACATTATTTATATAGTTCCCATTGTCGCCACTGGGTGCAAATGTAGCACTATTGTGCAGAACAATAGTTTAACTCCAAATGTTGCTTAACAATATTTCTGTAGTTCTCATTATCACAATAACAACTTCTAAAACTTAACAACAGTAATGGAAGCAAACTTTCAGCTTTATAACTTAAAGAAAGGGTTTTTATCCTATTCCGTGGTAATTTCGAAAAATCCTAAAAAATGATTTTAGTGTTTATAATTACCTACTTACATGCCAAATTTGAAGTCTACTAATTATAGTTATGGAAATAATTACGGAAATAAGAAAAATGTCAAGCGAAAATAAACCCACCATATTCCCGAACCCGTGGGAATTTCGAAAAATCGTGAAAAGGGTTTTAGAGAATCTAATTATCAACTTTCATGCCAAATTTAAAGTCTCTTCTATGTATCGTTACGGAAATAACTTCGGAAATGTTAAAACTTTAAAGAGCTAAGAAACCCTCGTTATTCCCGAACCAGTGGTAATTTCGAAAACTCCGGACTTATCCATTGTCTAACAGGAACCTCTGTGCAAAATTTCAGATTTCTAGGTACAACGGTATGGGCTGGGCGTTGATGAATCTGTGAATGAGTGAGTGTGTGAGAAAGTGAGTGAATGAGTCAGGTCTTATCTTTTTATATATATAGATATGAATGTAGGGTGGCGAGTCAAGGCATCCCCTGCGGCTACCGTACCGCATCCAGCCACAAAATAATTCGGAAGCGCCGAAGCAAAATAGATATGATACTTTTATAAGTAAATCAGGATGCACGGTTGAAATGTGTCGTTCTTTACATTCCATGGCTGCGATTTTTTTACAATTTATCTACCTATGAGGTATTTGTATACTAAGTTTCACAGTTGTTTGATAACATTCTGAGGTGCGTCGTTTTTTCAAAACGTAAAGTATGTATGACCTTACATTAATTTGGATAAGACTTGCATTATGTTCTGAAACGGCTTTATAGATAAAGGGAAAGCCAAAAATAATTTGTTGAATATTATAACATAGAGATATAATATAACATAGAGGTATAATATTAATATATTAGGCTCGTCGAGCCATGTGACCTTGAAATAGGATACAACTAATATTTTATGATTGATCCTAGTACTATTTGATATACTGAATCATAATATGTGGGGTGCCAGAGTGGCACCTTGGGCAACTTTAAATATCAAAAAAACAGAACTCACCCATGTTATTGCGAATGAAAGGGAGTCGGCTGACCAAAATTAAATATTTGTAGTTTAATAAATGTGTAGTATGTTTTAATAAAGTCAGTGTTCATCATGTTAATGTTCCTACGTGCCGAACGCGAAGGTAACTGGCCTTTGCATTTGTGGACACTTGACGCAATGATATCTTATTTTTTTGGCATTGGAACTATGCTCGTTATGCAACATATTATCTGCGAAGCATGGAACAACTGTACCCCGTTCTTCGTAAAAAGCTCCTGAGCGGTGAGCATGTGGCCCGCCATAGTCCCGGGATATGGAATGGCATTTGGACCGACATGCTAATTGAAACTACAGTCATGCGATTTGGTAAAAGTCGTGGTGGAATAAAAGATGCAACCAAACACGGTGAAGAAGTGGGCACTATCATTGCATGTTTGTCGTCAGCTATCTAAAGATGTACAAGATATAGTAGATGGCGAAGAATCACAGAAGGTGCATACGTTTCACAATGAGGAAAGTGCAGCAAGAATTAAATGGGATGCAGAAGATAGGCTGAAAATAAGAAAAAAATTTAAAACATGTATAATCCCTTTGGTCATTGAAGACCACCCTGATGGTATTGCTAGTATACATAGTGGCCGTATTGGAAACACGAAAGAAAATGTGAAGGATGCCGAATGCCTCGGAGAAAAGCAATGACAAAAATTTGTGGAATCACTGCCAAAAGGATTTTATGTTCCTTTGAAAAAGGAAGTTTGTCACTTTGTCAAATGACAAGAAACATATGTTGGTTCAACAAACGAATGTCTAACACAGAGGCTATCTACGCACATGCCCTACAAGTGATGACACATAATGTTTAAATATGCAGCCTGCCAACTTTGTTTAGTTATGAATTGTCACCAGTCCCGTCAGCACTATTTAATGAATTTGGGTACATCAATCCCTCCTCCCAGAAATCAACATTTAATTAGTCAATTATGAGTGCAGGTCTTTTCGGGGTGGGGGGGAATTTGTAAATGCATTGATTATAGATGCTAGTGCTCTTTTGTGGCATGTTCATCGGCCACCGGTTGGTACAGTACAAACTTACATTGATAATGTAATTGCGGTGATCATGAAGCATGTTACAGAACAGGACACATTCCTAGTATTCGATAGATACTTCGAATACAGTCCAAAGAGTGCAACGCGATCAAAAAGACGAGTTAACAGTACTTCCATGCAACTAAGAGCAGACACACCTCTCCCAAGTCGCAACAGTATATTGACCCATTCATACAATAAAATACAACTAACAACCTTAATTTTGAAGCAACCATTACAACTTAGTGAGTTTCTTTAACACAAGTTGGTCATTACGGTACTGATACAATCCCAACTGAATTACAAACTCCTGGCGTTGTAATTCCTCGCCCAGATTTGGAAACTCATTATCAAGAAGCGTGTTTGGTTGCAACATTATCCCTTTTATTCCACCACAACTTTCATCAAAGCGCATAAATGTTGTTTCAATTAGCATATGCCATTCCATATGCCATTCCATATACCGGGACTATGACAGGCCATATGCTCTTCGCTCAGGAGCCTTTTACAAAGAACGGGCTCCAGTTGTTCCATGCTTCGCAGATAATATATTGCATAACGAGCATAGCTCCAATGTCCTGAAGCAAAAATATAAGGTATCATTGCGTCAAGTGTCCAGAAATGCAAAGGCCAGTTACCTTCGCGTTCGGCGTGTATGAACGTTAACATGATGAACACTGGCTTTATTAAAACATACTACACATTTATTAAACTATATATATTTAATTTTGGTCAGCCGACTCCCTTTCATTCGCAATAACATGGGTGAGTTCAGTTATTTTGACACCGTGACCTTTGACCTTTGATATTTAAAGTTGCCCAAGGGTGCCACTCTGGCACGCTACATATTATAGTTCAGAATATCAAATATTACTAGGATCAATCATAAAATATTAGTTGTACCTTAATTCAAGGTTCAAGCATATTTTCTCATTTGGCGACCGGACTATATGGCCGATTAATCACTGCTGAATTAATCACTGATTAATTTAAGTCCTAATAGCAGTTTCATATTTATACGTGAAACATTATACATTGTACATTATACATTAATGAGCTCGAATCCTGCGGCGAGGAAGTTTTTCAGTCCTTGAAAGGTATACTAACTCGCAATGCAACAGAAATTTTGACCATCAGATTGAGAATCGCTTCTTATATACACCTGCTGAGTGCGCAGTTCCGATGCGCTGTAGCTCTCCCTATTCATTCATTGGACACCAAAGCTCAATCATTTGCTTGGGCGGTCCCAATGTATTTGCATACGAAATTTCATTACAATTGGACAACTCCTTCTAGATGCGTCATTTTTTTTGGTAATGAGTGTAAATTGTTATATCATTTTTACTTTTATATTTTTTTTTCCTCACAATAAAAGCGTTACCTTAACGAAGAAAACAAATTCGAATTTCGTAACGTTTAGCAGCAACAATTGAAATCCTTTAGAGAAACTGAATAAATTGCAAAGAAATCGTCGATATTTTTCTAAGGCTGCATTTGAAACAAAGCTGTATATATGCTGTTTTATGCTTCATGTAAGCTCTTCTACAAAGATATACTACACTTAAATGGAGCCATAAATGATTTTAGTTTGGATAATCGTGAACAGTCATGAAACAATCAGTAACACTACTTGGAGAAACAAAAGGAAGCTATAAATTATACGAACACTATAAAACAAATGCTTAAATATTACATTATTTTAGTGAAATAATAAAATATACCATGAAATCATAAATATAAAACAGTAGGCATATTTACGCTTTTAGGGTCATTAGGTGCATTTATGGATCTGGAGAATTCTGAGCATCTAACCATTCACTACAAAATCCATTTGACAACAAAGAATTGAAATATTTATAAAAATTTAAAAAATAAAGAAAGAAAAAGAATCAATTCATGCTAGAAGGACGCCCATTCAGCCAAGCTGAGACTTTCGAATAGCTGTATCGAGCTTTTTAGGTTCTATTTAGTCAGAGCATTAGTTCTTTGAATATATTACTTTTCCCCTCATAATCGTTTTCATTCTTTATCATTTTGTATTCTTTTAATGGTGATGAGTTAACTGCCAAGGCATTTCCTTTCCACACTTTCATGTAGCTTTCATTTCCATAATCCTAGTTTTTCTAGGTTCACTTTAGTTTTTAGGAGTAAATCTTATATTATAAACAACTTGTTGGTTTGCCTTTCATTCCTGCGAATTCTGCAAAAAACTATGTTACGATATGAGGTGGTAGGTAGATAGTTGTAGAACCCATGAGGTTCTACTAGGTCCTAAGGCAATGGTAAAGTTACGGTTTCATTCACAGGAGACAGATGAGATCAGGTGGTCAGCCTAATGTTCGGACACCTGAATTCCTGGGAAAGAAACCCGATACAAATTCCACAAAGAAGGGGAAGAAAATTTAGTGTGAAAAATATTCCCAAAATCACCGAGATCGGAGATTGTATCCCCCCCCCCCGCCTCCAACACGTGTCTCGATGTCAAGTGACATCGTAAATGCCGATAAAATTCATTAGTTGATTTCAGCAATTGAAAATATCATTCCAAGAAAGTTCCAATCACGATTTTTTTTCTGTTTTTCTGCTGCTCTCCAGTTCATCTGCCTTCTTCAGCCCAAACTTTTTGGTGATTCACGCGATAAATCGCCAATTGTTCAGTCAATTTCTTTTTTTAATCAATATAAATTATTATACATGAATCTTTCTCATAACTACTGTATTGTAATCGTATGTTGATTAAAAATGCAATTCGTAACAATTTATTAAATTTAGAACCATCCTCTAAATTATTATTACATCACTCAAGTAATTACTCCTCGTAGCGTCTGTATGGTGTCTATTGTAATAGCGCAGTAGTGGGCTTGTGCCTCTAGAGGGTGCTGGCTGGTGAGGAATAAGAAGTAAGTTATTAATAATGCCCAAATCACACCAACATATTTTTTCATCATTGATTTGCTTCATTGAAATGTCAATGAAGTGTTCCTATCATTGTGACCGATAACACGATCAAAGAATATATGATTAAAATAATGTAATATTTAGGCATTTGTTTTATTGTGTTCGTATAATTTATAGCTTTCTTTTATTTCTCCTAGTACTGTTACTGATTGTTTTATGACTATTCACGATTCTCCAAACTAAAAGTTTCATTTACAGCTCCATTATCTTTATAGTATATCTTTGTATAATGAGCTTACATGAAGCATAAAACAGCAATTTTACTGCTTTTTTTCAAACGTGCCTCAGAAAAATATCGAAGATTTCTTTGCAATTTATTCAGTTTCTCTAAAGCATTTCAATTATTGCTGCTAAAAGTTTTCAAATTCGAATGTGTTTTCTTCAAGGGAGTTTTGCTTTTATTGTGAGAATAAAAAAAAAGGGAAAATTGAGATAAGAATTTAGTTTCTTTGGAGTACAAAAGTGAAACCGCTCTTAAAACTAAAATGTGATTATTCAGTGATCAGATATATTATATCTCGATGTTATAATAGGGGCGACCGGGACTAGTTGTCATAGATTTTGGTTTTTGATTTTTCTATTTTTTGTGTGCAATACTTAGAGGGATTCTGGTGAATACGGCGGATAGCTTAATGTTTTGACTACAAAATTATGTAGGACCCGTTACTTAAATCCGTATTTAGATAACCCTAAAAACACATTTCCTTAAAGCTTCCAACTATTCCAACTAACCGGGCTGCATTGTTAGTTGGCATACCGCTAGGGATGAGTTGGCATAACGTGATATAGATAGAGATATTTGAGTAGAACACAGCAATTTTAAGAGACAAAACATTTTATTTTAATAATACTTAAACAAAAAAACAACTGTATGATAAATAAAATTCGATGTATTTTGAACAAATAATGAATTCTTAGGTACCTAGAGTTATTGTTTGATGTCAACACAAATATAGGAGTTGGGCGCTCGCTTAGTTGAAGCGAGGTTTAATTGGGTTGAATTTTCGTAGAACTTTGTTTGGTTGTACTATATTGAGTCTTCCTCATCTGGCCATCTCCAGTTTTTTCCTTTTTTTACCATTTGTCATAGCTATGCCAACTGACCCCTACCTAACTAAACCAACTAGCCCCATAGGGATTTCCAAAACAAGATGGATACCACACAATCCCAAACGTCAGAAACAAAAGATACATGCAAGCAACCACAGTTATCCACTCTTTTGAAAATCACCATCAGCAGCACCTCATTTCGATCTACATGTTTATCAGAACAAAAAAATTTACTCGTCATTCAGAAAAACGATGAAATAGGTGTCCTTCTTTTGTAACGTTTCCAAAGCAAACTAAAGTCACAGTGGATGGTGAACCTTTACATACACTTCCCACTACCAAGATGTCAGCGCTCGAGCTAAAAGATGGCAGGAAATAGAAGCTGTGTGCCTACTAGCCCCTTATGCCAACTGATCCCGGTCTTCCCTATTCAACGAATAATTTTTGCTATCCCTTTATCTATAAAGCCGTTTCAGAAGATAATGCAAATCTTGCCCAATCTACAGTAAGGTTTGAGTTAAAAAAACGACGCACCTCATAATGTTGTCGAACAACTGCGAAACTTAGTACACAAATACCTCATAGGTAGACAAATTGTAAAAAAATCGCAGCCATGGAAAGTAAAGAACGACGCATTTCAGCCGTGAATCCTGATTTACTTATAAAAGTATAATACCTTTTTTGCTTCGGCGCTTCCTAATTATTTTATGGTTGGATGCGGTACTGTAGCCGCAGGGATGCCTTGACTCGCCACCCTACAATCATATCTACATATATAAAAAAAACAAGACCTCACTCATTCACTCACTCATTCACTGAATTAATCAACGCCCAGCCCAAACCGTGAGCTGAAATGCACAGAGGTTCCAGTTATGATGTAGATAATGAATAAGTCCGGATTTTTCGAAATTCCCACTGGTTCGGGAATAGCGAGGGTTTATTTGCGCTTTAAAGGTTTCTTATTTCCGTAATTATTCCCGTAATGATACATAGTAGAGACTTTAAATTTTACATATAAGTTGGAAATTAGAATCTCTTTTTCATGATTTTTCGAAATTCCCATGGGTTCGGGAATAAGGAGGGTTTATTTTCGCTTGGACGTTTTCTTATTTCCGTAATTATTTCGGTAACTATATTTAGTAGAGACTGTTAGAGAATTTATTTAGCAGAGAATTACTATATACATGAATAAGATGATTGACAAGTTGTTGAGTAATATTATTGAAACAAAAAAAAAAAAAAACAATCATTAGACCTATTTTATATTTAGGCCTACTCCGGAAAAATTTAGTTATCGTGTGGCCTTCACTTCAAAACTAAATTTGTTCATTTACTATAATGTTCATGTCCTTGAAATACAGTTTATAAAGTTTCTTAATGTTCATAGTACTTATCTGTAGAATCTTTCTGTCATATAATATCGGAAATCGCAAACACTTCATATTTAGTCTGGATTAATCGACTGCTCACTTCCAACCTGTCAGCTATCCGCTCAATCTCCTCTCGAATCGCGGAACGAGACACGTGACTTTCAACAATATAATTATGTCCTCGATGTTTGTTTCTGATGTTTGGGATTGTGTGGTATCCATCTTGTTTTGGAAATCCCTGTGGGGCTAGTTGGCTTAGTTAGGTAGGGGTCAGTTGGCATAGCTATGACAAATTGTAAAAAAAGGGAAAAACTGGAGATGGCCAGATGAGGAAGACTCAATATGGTATAACTAAACAAAAATTCTACGAAAATTCAACCTAATTGAACCTCGTTTCAACTAAGCGAGCACCCAACTCTTAAACTTTTAGCAGCAACAATTGAAATGCTTTAGAGAAACTGAATAAATTGCAAAGAAATCTTCGATATTTTTCTGAGGCACAATTGAAACAAAGCTATAAACTTGCTGTTTTATGCTTCATGTAAACTCATTATACAAAGATATACTATAAAGATAACGGAGCTATAAATGAAACTTTTAGTTTGGAGAATCGTGAATAGTCATAAAACAATCAGTAACAATACTAGGAGAAATAAAAGAAAGCTATAAATTATACGAACACAATAAAACAAATGCTTAGATATTACATTATTATAATAATCAAGTAATAAAAAAACCATTAATCATAACTATAAATCAAAAGGTGTATTGATGCTTTTAGGGTCCTTAGGTGCATTTATGGATCGTGTGAACTCTGAGCATCTAACCAGTCACCACAAAATCCATTTGACAACAATGGAATAAAATATTAAAAAAATTAAAAAAAAAAACCTTTGAAAGAAAAGGAAACAATTCATGATACAAGAAAACACTTTCAGTAAAGCTGAGGCCTTCGAATAGCTAAATCCAGCTTATTAGGGTCTATTTAGCCAGTGCATTAGTTCTATGAATATATTACTCTTAGGATTATAATCCTTTTGATTCTTTATTATTTTGTATTTTTTTACTTGTGATAAGCTCGGTAAGCTTCCAAAGCCATTCATTACCACACTTTCATGTGGCTTTCATTTCCTTAATCTCAGTTTACAAGGGTCACTTTGGTTTTTCGGACTAAATCTTATATTATAAATAACTTGTTGGGTTGTCTTTCATATCTCCGAATTCTGCTAAAAATTGTAGTAGACATAAGTTTATAGGTAGATAGTTGTATCGCATGAGGTTCCACTTTGTCCTAAGGCAATCATGAAGGTACAGTTTCATTGACCGGAGACTGATATGAGAGCAGATGGTCAGGCCATTCTTCGGGCACAGAAACCGGATAACCAGTCTACAAAGCAAAGGGATCCCTGCAGCGAAATTAAAGACTTCGTGTCTCATCGGGAATTATTCATTTTCTTGAAAAAAAAATATAGAATCATAGAAAAAATCCGTTTTAAGGTCCAAGACACAAGCGTTTTGGAGAAATTTGATGATTTTTGGAATGTTTTTCCCGCTTTCACTTAAAAGCTTTCTGTCTCATAGACGAAACAGGAAGTTCAGCGTTAGCTCTATTGAACCTTTTTTTTTTTCCTTTTTTAATTCATGTCTTAAATGCTAATGCAGTTTTTTTTCTTTTTTTTTTTTAAATTTTCTTCTTTTTTTTTACTATCCTTTTTGCTTCTGTTTTTTATTTCTTTTTAGTGTTTTTTTCTAGTAGGCAGAAATAAAAATAAAATTAAAACTATATAAATCTATTAACTTTTAGAATTTAAGTTACTTTCAGTTTAGAAAAATAAAATCTGCATTTTTTTTCTTTTTATATTCTCCTTTTCGAGTAACAACAAAACTGCCTTTTTTTTTCTATTTTATATTTATTCAGAATTTTTCTCTCTTTCTTCAATTACTTCGAATTTTCATAATACAGAGAGATTTTTCAGAGAGACTGTTCGCACCACCTATACACAGTAATCGGAGCCATTCACGATCGACAGCAAGCCAAAGACGTTACCCCACATCATATCAACAGGGACGCAATCATGCTTTGTATGAGACACGAAACTTACAAAATATTTGCATCTTTTTCGGCATTTCTGCTCAAGGAAAACTAGACGACACAACAACTGGTGACGGCAGCTTTCTCGAACCTTCTTCCCAGACCTAAACAACATTATAATCACCCTCTACTTTGATGACCAACTAATGGGGGCAAATGTATTTTCCGACGCTGCAGTGAGTTTAATATCAGAGACATTTAGAAAACTAAGATGCATTGTAATAACAATAAACAACTCACCGGTTCTCCGAGGGGGTCACTGGAAATCAGCTGTCTGTCCTAAAGGAATGCACAGCGAGAATGAAATTAAAGGAACCGTTATACTCCTCGTCTCTCTCCAACGATCTCCCGAGCCTCATTGCATCAGTAATGGACACGCCCTTCTCTCTCTCCAACGATTTCCCGAGCTTTATTGTGTCAGTAATAGACACGCCCTTGTCTCTTTCCAACGATCGCCCGAGCCATGCCGTGGAGCCAACTATTGATGATGAGCAGTTTGATAAGCCTGTTGGATAAGGAATTACAACCTTTTCAAAGTCATCGAATTTACAGGTTCTCAAACAGTATAGGACCAATTTTGAGCCTGCAAATCCTGCAACAATATCCCAAGGAGCTCGAAAACACACCAACGACACCAGCAAAAACAGGTCAATTCAACAGAAGCCCTACAGAGTCCAACACAAGGAGCCAAAAATCATTTAGGAAGAAGTTACACCTATATTGGATAAAAAAATTATTCAACCCTCTCACAACCCTTGGAGTTCACCTGTTGTCTTGGTGAAGAAGAAGAATGCAACGAATAAATTTAACGTCAGTATAACAATAACATGAGAAAAGAATACTAAATAAACGTACCAGACTGAGTGTTCAATGATCTGGGTTTTTTTTTTCAGTTCAGTGAACTCCCAGTCTTGTGCGTATTTTATCATTCTTTTCTCAAGAAGGATGGAACTTGGAGATTATGTGTTGACTATAGGAAATTGAATGCTGTTAAGAAAGGAAATTTTTACCGAATTCCAAGAATTTATATGACGCTGAACTCTTTTGCTCTTTTATCTACTTCTCGAGTATAGATCTTCGGGCAGGATTCTGGCAGAGCCAAGTTGTCGAAAAAGATCGCGAGAAAACAGCTTTCGTGACACCTGATGGACTCTATGAATTCAATGTTATGCCTTTTGAAATGTGTAATGTGCCCGCTAAATTGAATGTTTAGTGCACAACCCTCATACTGGATTGAAGTGGTCAATTAGTTTATGCTAACTTGATTACATCCTGAATAATTCACGTGACTTTGAGTAGTCAACGACATCACACCGTCTTAGGCTGTCTTAACGCCGCTAACCTGAAGCTCAATAGGAAAAATTGCAGTTTCGCGGCTCGCGCAGTTACGATCCTGATCTCACATTGTATGCTGAGAAGGACTTTGTCCGAATCCCGACACCGTCGCCTCAGTCAAGAATTTCTGATCGTCCGTAAGCAAGAGCAAGTAAGGAGTTTCTATGGATTACGTTCTTACTACCGAAGGTTCATTCGCAACTTTTCCGTAATTCCTCCCCCCCCCCCATTATCCATTCCAATGAAGAAATCACAGACATTCACATGGAAAAAGAACAACAAAGAGGAATTGTTACGCGGAAAGAAAATCCAGAGGCCCACTCCCCCTCCAAATGCTCGAGATATTTGGAATTGTTTATCAATGGTTTTCCGGTATTAGCTTAAATGCTAACTTAAAAGCAACCATCTCATTTCAGTTGCCAACTTGATAGTTCAGGTTTCGCACTCATAACCTGAAAGTTGTGAAATCTGTATATTTTACTTTTTTTTTCTCTGTTAATATTTTTATCTCAATATTCACGTGGAATTTGTTTTTGTGTATTTCATATTTTTCTAGCATTTTTTTTCCTAAATTTTTGGTTTATTTTGTGTACTTTCTATTTTTTTATTATTGTTTTAAAATTTATTGATTAATGTATATCGCCATTAAACTTATGCCTTATCACAAAATTATATTCATCGGTTTTTTTGACAAAACTAAAATTTTGATTTCGGCGGTTGAACAAATTAAGAGTCCATTCAGTCATTAAGTTAAAGAAAATCCTTATTTTTAAAAATTGAGAATAATGTTCAGCAATTCAAGTTCCTGGATTGTCATTTCTCTAGGATACATTTATTAATTTTAATTTTTTATTTTTTTGTTGGATTCAACACTAACATTTTTGAGTCTACAAACTTAAGAAAAAAATTAAGAAATCTGTTCTTCTACAGATATCAACTGTAGAACAAAAATGAAAAAGAATTCATGTTGACTTACCTGCAAAATTTGAAAGAAGTGAATAAAACAAAATCTAAAAAAATAAATGATTTATCGAATAATCGAAAAAAAAATAGATAAACAAATGTTATGAAACTAAAGTCACGTTATTTCGAATTCTTCTGCAAACTAAAAGGAAATAAAGTTATATTTTAATTGATTTGTTAATTTGCAAATTTGACACTTGCCAAAAAAAAATTAAGAAAAGGGCAATTTCATTTCATTTGTATCTCCAGTTTTAATTATGAAGCTGCCATATTGCAAACTTTATCGTTGTAATTAACATGACTTTCCTCATTCGTAAGTTATGCTACTTCATTACTGTATTCTAGACAGAGAACTTGCAGAACATTTCTCAGTATTCTAACGGTCGGAATGTTTTCATCAAACCAATTTGTCCTTAATAAATTAAATGTATTTTAACTTTTCAAAGTGTCGGAATCAATCAATGGCTTCTTTTAAAGTGAGCTTTGGAATTATCTGTAATTTCTCAGATAAACTTTATCTTGAAGTCGTAGTACTATTGTATCTTGTAATAACTCCTCCTTCATTGAAACATAATAATAGTCTTGAATAAGTTCATATAAAAAGGTAATAAATTCACTAGCTGCTTCTCTGTCTTTGCACACGCTGGTTGAACTTGACTCTTTCATTAATTACGTTCCGATTAGCCTTAGTCATAATGAAAAAAATTAGCTATCCGATTAGCTGTAAAATGTAAAAGGCTTCTATTACCTTTTCATAGTCTTTGGAATCATCCGCATATAAAGCAAAAGACAGCATTATGTCATCCGCCTGATCTCCCTGGAAATACAGTGAAATATTTACTTGTTTACAGGCGTTTCTTTATCTAGTTCGGACGGTTTTAGATAACACTCAAATCTTCTTTTCCATCTTCGCCATTCTTCTACTGCATTAAATTGAATGAACCTGGTCCCGAAATATTCTTACGACGATCTACCATTCTATTTGTAGGTTGATTACCATCACGAGCAATAAACCTAACAGCTGCCGTTATTATTCTATTTCCTATGATTCTATTTTTTTTAGCAAGAAAATGAGTAATAAATAAGTCTTTAAATTCGGTGAAGGAATCCCACTGCTGCGCGCTGCAACCAAGTTGTTTTTTTTCCTGTTATTAAATATCTCTTTCAAAGAGAACTGCAGATCACTCTTACCATGAAGTGTTTATTAATAAATTAATTTTTATTTCCCATAGCCAACGCTTTGCAGGCATAAGTCCACTACTGCGCATTACAATAGACATCATATAGACGCTATGACGAATAAAAGTTACTTGAGTAACGTAATGATAGTTTAGAGGTGGTTGAAAGTGAATAAATGGTTACGAATTGCTGTTTGCATCAACTTACGAATAAAATTATTATGACAAAGATTTACATATTACAATACGTAGAGTAAGAGGTTGGTTCCACATTGGGCGATTTATTGCCGCACTCACCACGAACTGTGGGCAGAAGAATGTCTGATGGGCAGATGAACAATAAACTAAGTAACTGAAAAAGGATCAGAAAAAAAATCATGATTGGAACCTTGTTCCAAAGACATTTTCTAAAATATATGTTAATAGAAATTTCAAACATGTTTTGACATGATGTTTATTCAAATGAAGAAATTTTTCAAAGCAATGCTGAAATCAATTAATAAATTTTATCCGGTATTTTTGATAATGCTTGTCTGTGAGTTGGAGGAGGGGGTAGTTCAATTTCCGATCTCGTTGATTGTTGGGAATAGTTTTTACGCTAAATTTTCTTCCAGATGGGTCCTAAGGTCCTCCCACTCCTTCGTGGAATGGGTACCGGGTTTCTTTCCGAGGGATGCATTGGACTGACCATCTGAGTTCATCTCAGTCTCGGGTCAATGGAACTTTACCTTCAGCGTTGCCTTAGGGCCTAGAGGAATCTCATGGGATACAACTATCTACCTTCCAGCTTATGTCATTTTCCCACGGCCTCAGCATCACCCAAAAAGTATAATATTGTTTTAACTTATAAGAGAAATACTTTTAGATATAAGATAGAATGTAAAATTATAGGAAATGAAATCCAAGAAGAACATCAGGCAGACGATACTCAGACGGAATCCTTGTGTCAGAGATGTAAAATAACCTCAGGACATCCTGAGACATGTCATTCTGCTTATGCTGAGAGATCTTCCAAAACCATTTTCAGTAGGATAATTCGTGACCGCATAATGCGAATATCTATAGAGACTGTCTACGTGATGTAGACATTTCCATGGCCTGCCAGATCACTATGCCTATCTCTTAAAAAGCAATGTTATGTCGGGACGACGATTACCGTCACCCCAAAATGGGGACTATAAATCCATGACATTTGGATGATTCTTCCAGAGAACATCATTAGACGATTATATGCGTCAATTCCTAAGATTATATCTGCATGTACCGAATCAAGAGGCGGTTCACAACATAGAGTTAATACGTCGATACTGGACCTGTCGTTCCGAAATACACAGTTCCAGTTCTCTAACAGTGTTCTGGCGCCAGTTTTGTAACGCCTTGCCGTGGTTTTGGGCGTACATGGGAGCGAAGGGTTATATTAGAGTTTTGCGCAGTGGAATCCTTTGATCTAAATAATTAAGATCTAGTGCTGGGTCCTTTTTACTTTAGAAATTAACTTGAGAAGTCAAGAAAAGGATTAAATAAGGGATAACGGCGCTCGCCTGTGATGCGAGTAGGGAGGGGGTTTGTTTGTAAACAGAGAGGCCCCCACTCAGATTCGCCAGTTGCGGCCACGGCCTTGCCTGAGGCGGCTAACTCTCAGCGCGAATTTCCCCCTCAGTGCCGATCAGTAAAACTAATGTCAACCAAGTGAATAAATGTAAATAGAAAGGGCATATCAACTAATTCAGAAAATAAATATGAAGGATTTAGTAAAGGATTATATACATATATTTACAAGGGAATGAGTACCAAGAGAAAAGACAATGAAAGAGATAAATACATAAGGTGTACGCCTTACCCCGGGGTTGTCAAACTAAGCTGATGATGCACAAGATTAAATATAAGATTTATACACATGGATATCCGAAACTAAATGAAAGTCACTTAATGTAACCATGTTCATATGCATTATCACAGTTCACATGAGTTCTCACAGTTCATTACGGGTAAATCAATTTGTTATTTAATTTGTAACCCAATTTTATATCCGTCCCAAAGAAAATCTTTCTTAATTGATTATATAACACCGGATGAAACGGTGTTATATAACATAACAAAATTAAAAAAGAAAACGACAATAAAAAAGGTTGTATTTATCTTGTTCCATGTGAACAGAAGGATTGTTTCTGTATAGGTAATAGTGGGCAAACTCTAAAAAAACGTTTTAAGCAGCCTAAAAGTTGCATAAAGACAGGGAATCTCCACGAATCCTTTATTGCGGCTCACATGTATAATAAAGGACACATTGGAAGTGTCAAAGAGTATGTGATATTAGACGAATGGGGGAGCAGACAAGGAAGGGAAGCCATTGAATCTCTTTATATAAAATTATTAGGTTCTTATAATTCATTTGTTCCTAATAAATATATTCAACATTATTTATATAATGGTAATTGCCGTAGATTTGCAGAAATCCAAAAAAAGAAAATTAGGAAAAAGATAAACAAAAGAAGAGATGCAATAAATTTAATTGATAATAATAATTGAAAATAAAAATAAAGATATGGTCTTATTAATTATATATATTCTTAAAAGATTAAATATGGTGATATGGGGGATCTCTTGTTCTTAATCACATTTTTTTTTCCATGAATACTTAATCAAGATTGATAACAGTCCAATCATCATCCAATATTCTATTGCTTGTATTTGATTGGTTTAAGTTTTAAAAAATAAAAGTATATAAGACAGAACCTTCATTAAAAAATTTATGCTGATGATGAATCTCCGGTAGATTTGAAAGCCTTCATTTCTTTTTAATTTTTATTTTAAATTTATATGTGTGTTTTTTATATTTTTTTTATAACCATGCTTTTAAATGCACGTAAAATAATTTTTTAAGAAATATTTTTAAGGATTTCATAATATATCTAAGAAATAAAGAAAACGAGAGAGTTAGGGGTAGAGTGCTTTAAAGTTTCTTTCCATCCTCTTTGCACATGTCGCGTTTTATGATGGTGCCAGGATGTCCGGGACGTAACTTTGTGCTGTGAGAGTACTCCGAAGGAAAACTAAGGGTGACTGGATAAGATCATACATTCTCCTAAATGACGCCGGTTTCACAATACGGCCTCTGCCAGTCATTTATAAGTTCTTATATCAAATTTTATTTTTGTGTTTTTTATTCTCACAATAAAAGCAATACCTTAGCGAAGAAAAGCAATTCAAATTTCGTAACGTTTACCAGCAACAATTGAAATTCTTTAGAGAATTTAAATAAATTGGAAAGAAATCGTCGATATTTTTCTTAGGCTGCATTTGAGAACAAAGCTTTATATTGTTGTGTTATACTTCATGTAAGCTCACTATACAAAGATATGCTCTATATGAGGAAAGTTTATACGTGAGCTGAACGTAGTAGCTTTAATCAGAAATAAAGCCTGCACACCCGCTGAATGCAAATTTAAATTTAATTTAACGTCTTGAAACAATCGACTCCTTCTGGCAGTAAGTGTCGAAAGCTTCGTTGGTCAAAATCTCCATGTGCTTGGGAATCGTTAACAATTAATAACGGCAATCTCGAACATAACAGAGAATCTAATACATCTGGAAAACTAAAATACAGAAATGAGTGCAGAAGTTATACATCGAATCGGAAGTTAAAAACAAATTTAAATTAAATTGAAGACTAAAAATATAATATTTAAAAATTATAAAAAAAACGAAAAATAGAAAATATAAACGGTAAAAAAATGAAAAATAAAAAAAAATATCAAAAAAATACAAAAAAAAATAAAACAAACAAATAAAATTGAAATAAAACAAAATAAAATAAAACAAATGAAAATGAAAGTAACAAAATAAAAAAAAATTAAAATAATGAATGAAATGAAAATAAAATGAATAACGAAAATTAAAAAAATGTGAAATTAAAATAACAAAGCAGTTTGTCCTACTGAACTTCCTAACTGTAAACTCCACACTGGAATCAAATGCAAAAGTCCTCTTCTTTTTATCTAAACTTCATATTTCAATTTTCGATTTTCCTTTTCTGTTTCAGTCTTTGTCTTGGTTCGGTACCATATTCAGCGATTGCAGGAATAGTTAAATAGGCATTTTATGCATATGGAGAATTCAGAATCATAAAGTTTCAATACGCTTTCTTTGAAAATGATGTTTGCCCTTAGCCAAAATCATGGATTCATTGAACAACAAAGTATGCTGGGACTCTCTTGCATGCTTTAAAGTAAAGTATTCAATATTACATGTAGCATATGCCTTACGGTGGTCCGCAACTCGTTGAGTAAGTGATCGGCGGGTCTCCTCAATATATATGCATTTGTTATTTTTACATGGCAGGGCATATATCACTCCTCTGATTTTCTGTTTTTGATTAGTGCATAGCAGGGACGAGATGTTTCCAATGGTGCTATTGGCCGGAGATGTGATGGTAATATGAGAGGGAGCACAGATACGTAACAATTTTGAAAACAAACTGGAATGATAGTTGATCGAGACAAACTGCTTCTTTGACTTTCTTGAAGAAGATGGAATGTTGTTATAGCATTTTTTGATGACTCTTTGAAATGTTTTTATTATGAACATTAAGGAAAATCCATTATTCAATAATAATTTCTGAATAATTCCCAATTTTTTTATCTAATGTGCTTTCAGTAATGGAAATACTGAAAGACCTTCGGACAAACATATTAATTTGATTTTAAATGCAAATGGAATGTAGGATTCTTAGTTCCTAAGAATTCCCGAAAAAGTTAGTTTCCTACATACAGTATATGAAATTTTAGGGGAGTTCAGTTCACCATTTTCTCTTCCTCTTCCATTTTAATATCGAATTGAATGTAGGGATCGATTTGGGAGAATAGATCGAAGATACCTAATATAATACTTTCTTCAGCATAACATAGAATGTTTTCCAAGCCTTAGTAAATTGTTATGTAAATCTCCCCAATGTCAAGTAAGAGTAGTGTCATATCTTCAACATAAATCACGACGCATTCTGAATTATGGCAGAGGCTGCTACTCCTATAAAGAAATATGTTGTTTGTCTGTAAATAGAAACTGAGGACATGAATAATCGCCTTTTGAAAATGGCTTCGATAATTCGCATTAATTCTTCGATTTCGTGTTATCTTAGAAAGGAGCTGCCTGTCTAATGATATGCTGCATAGCCAGTTGAGTCAAATCAAAGATAATTGATGTGAACAGACATTGCACATCTAATGAGAATAAGCGAAATCCGAGAATAACCGGCTTCTTATTAACCCTTCAGGCCGGCGAGTTTCTTTTCTGAATATGTCTTTGAACCGGTACTTTTTTTTTATTTAGTAAACAAAGAAACTGAAAAAAAGATTTTTAATGGCTAAAATATAGCGCGGAAATTTTGCTGTTGTTGTTTAGAACAGTTTTTTGATCCTTAATAAAAAAGATTATTCCTTCAATTTGTACAAAAAAATTATCAACCATTTCTTGATAAGTATCGGCACATAAAATTACCAGGTTGTTGCCTCCATCTGACTGAAGAAAAACCAGGACCTTCCTGTTTCGTAATGTTTGCAGAAAAGGCAATTTAATTGTGTTCAGAAATCGGCGTAAAGTCTCATTTGCGAAACCAATAATGGCGTTGCCGATTTTACATCGTAGCAATGATGCTTTATTTTTGTTAGGAATAGTTCTTATTGACAGTTACGCAAGCGGAAATAATTATTTTCTGCTGTGGTTTTCTGGGCAGGTTGTAATTTAAACCATTTCCCAGGGCGTTTAAAGCAAGTAAAGAAATGATCGTGGTACTCACATTCATTACTCTATTTTGATAAAATTGATAAGCCATCTCTTACAACTTAGAACTACCAACTTTATCGCATCAGTATTTGAAATGCTGTTATATCACAAAAAAAATATACATTGGCTGCAAAACGTAACACATTTATAAAAGCACTTTCATCCCAAAAAGAGCTTAGCAACGAAGCACCTTCCCTAATGTAATGCGTGAGGCGCTATCTTTGCCGATGAAGTCTGTTAACGCTATGATTGAGTATCTTACGTCTCAATTTACATAGGATACCATAGATACCTGGCGCATTTCTCGCACATTTTACTTCACGAAACTTCGGCTTGAGATCCATCGTAAGGCCCTAAAGATTAAAATTATTGGTCGCTTTCACTGCTGCTAACTTCCTGTTATTCATTACGATCACTTTCACTATTCCTACTAGTTTTCCATTAAAGTTACTGAAAAAGTTATTAAAAAACATCGTGAAAATTAAAAATGCGGCTCTCATAAATATAAGAGGAAATTTTTTACGTGCACTGACCATAGTACATTGAATCAGAAATAAAGACATTTTAACAATTGAATTATATAAATAGCCACAATCTTTGTTGTCCCATTGTATTTGAAAGAGATATGAATTATACTGAAACCTAGGTTATACTTTCTGTATTTATTAAATTTAAATTAGCATTCGGCAGTTCTCCTGGCTTTATTTCTAATTGAAGCTAAAGATATAATATACTTTAATGGAGCCATAAATGAAACTTTTAGTTTGGAGAATCGTGAACAATCGTAAAACAATCAGTAACAGTACTAGGAAATATAAAACGAAGCTATAAATTGTATAAACATCATAATGCAAATGCTTAAATATTATATTATTTAAAAGTGAAATAATAAAATGAACCTTAAATCATAAACATAAAGCAGAAGGCGTATTTGTGCTGTTAGTGTCAGTAATTATGATTCGTGTCAATTATCCTTGTAGCAGTTCAAACAAAGAATTAAAGTCGGTTTTCATTGATTAATTGTTCAGCATGGAAACTTCAACTGCTCTGCAGTCGAACTGGCTACAAAGCCAAATGGTCTAAACGATTTTTTTGTCTTCATTTCTTAATTTTCAACAAATACTTATTTAAAAATAACTTTGTAATTGCTGATTGAGGAGCACAATTATGAAGTTCAACAATGTTCATTTTGAATCTGTAGACTTCTCGCAACAATGAACAATGAAATACCGTTTTCAAGTGCTGTATTACATTGTGATTATTTGAAATCACAACAACAATTGCTTCTTTTGCATTTGTCGAATTCCTAGCTACAATAAAATACGATTAATCTTTTTCCATTTTTGCACTTCCTGTACAGGCAGACAGAGAAATATTCTCTGTAGAAATTTTCTACATATGTTAAGAGAAATAAATGATTTTACATAATATATGATTCTTATCAGTCTTTATTCAAACTTAAAGTCGTAAGCGTCCATCCTTTTCTCTCCATTATCCAACGCTTTAACATTTTAAATATTTGAGGAACTTTCATGTAAATAAACAAAGCAATTCATACAAAACAATACCTTCATTTATTTTCATATGAACTAGTCGGCTACCCGTCGCTTCGCTCCGGAAGCCTCGCGTATGTAACGGAAAACAATTTGTTATTTATTAAAAAAAACACACACACAAATTACATAAAATAAAATAAAAATAAAAAATTTTTAAAGTTTTTTTTTATTATTTTAATTTTTGATTTCTATATTCTCTCAGTCCACGACTACTTTTAGAATCAGCATGTGAATCATACATCTATGATATATTTTTATTTTTTTTAGAAAATAGAATGTAATCCTTGTGGTCTAATGCCTAAGACGTCTAACTTCGGAGCAGAAAGTTGCATGTTCGATTCCAGAAGATAACTTATAGAAATTATTTCTATTTTTGTAAATTACAATAATTGCACCAGACTAACAGAGAAATAAAAGATTTTAATAATATAGATACACTTTTCAGTGGCTTTTGAGTTACAAATAGCGAATTTTCAGTATTCTACCTAATAGAAATAGTGATTCTTTTTTTTTCTTTTCTTTTTTATCCAATTCCAATTGATACTTTTCAGTGGTTTTTGAGTTAGAAATAGTGAAAATTATCTAATAATCTAGGCTATCAGATTGTTCGATATAGATATTTGAAGAAGAGATGTTCAGATGGACGTTGGTTGATATAGATGATAAATGAAGATCATAGCTTGTATACGAAATTCTTCGCGATAAATTGATTGTGACTATAGGGACCGTGCATGTGACTGGTGCTGCCAGTGGCGGCAAAATTTGGAAATATTGTCATGAAAGCTTCTAACTTTCTTTTGCGAAGGGTTGCACACATGTCTTTCAAAAAATTTAAATAATGGGCAAAAGCAACACTAATTGCTGCGTTGTTGGATGTAGTAGTACTTACAATAATACAGAAAATGTTCATTTTTATTCTTTTCCTGCAAGACCATTTGAACAAGAGAAAAGAAAGCAGTGGATTTCAGCAATTCGACGAATATCGTAAGTGTGCTTTTAAATGTGGCGATTGCGAAATAACAATTGACTAAGGATAATTTTATATTCATTATTTACTCTGTTAATATATCAGAAATTAATCATACTCATTTATAATTTATTACCTTATAATTTATTATGCATGACATGTTAATTCGAAGCTGTCATTGGGGAGGGGCAAAAAAAAACCACGTGGCGAAATAAATTTCTAGTGATAAGTTGTTGCAATACTTTTCTAGATTTTTATATATATATATATATTCTAGATTTCGAAAATTGAATAAAGGTTGAATCTTTATGAAAAATCTGTGTGATATATTTATGGCAAATTTAAATTAAGAGGCTACAGAAACCGTTTAGTAAAAAACTTATCCAAGGCATTGGCAATTTTTTTTTTTTGAATGTATGGAGGTTGAAGGCTGACAAAAAAGGTATTAGTTTACAACTTTAATTTTTTTAACACTTCTGAAAATTACAGAAATAACTTTTTTTATTTAAGAAATATACTTTTTTTTATGTTTGTTAGCCGATATTTTTATACATTAATTTCTGGGGTACTGATTCTGTTGCGTTAACTGATTGTTTTCATTATTTTGATATTCCTTTTCAATATATTTATTTATCTTATACTATTTGCTAACACTCTACACAAGATTTTTTACTAAGTTTTCACTACTGTTTATTTATATTTTGGTAATAATAAAACAAATAGGTCTCTCTGTTTGCCTACACTAGCAAGCAAATGTAAATAAATAAGATATTATATATATATCCCTGTCATCTGTCTTATGGTGTTACTGAACAGATCTTAGCAGAATATGTAGTTTAGTATATTTTTTTTGCAGGATGATAGAAAATTAGCCTCGAATTAGATGTGTGCTCCAACAAGTCTTTATACGATGGAAAAAGAAAAATATTTTTGCCTGATTAATATTAAATTCACAGCAATTTGTATTTTTTTAAATAACTAAACTATTTTCTTATTTCTTCTAATAATGGAAAATTTATTAGTAAAAGTTTTGCCACATCATCATGTAATAAACTGAACAGCTGATTTTTACAGTAAAACTTTTTTATTTTTATTATCTTTAAATAATCTAACTTTTGTGTAATTATATCTTTATAGAAACACTTGGGTGGGAGGGGGGGATAGGTGACACAAGGGCCTAAGTGTCCCACCCCCGACCGACACCTGGCCCTTATATTTAGGGCCTTTCTCGGGCACTGAAGTTTGCCGGTGTTGGGCGTATCTCTGCCGCGGACGGGTGAGTCGGCACGGCGCGGCGTGACGATAGCGGTCTCCAGAGGCGGTGGCACGAAAACAAAACTATTCTGTGTTTTTACTGATTGCTAAGTTAATCATGAATTGCTGAAGTAATCAGATATCTTTGTGATTTTTTTTTTCAAAGCTATACTTACTAATTTTGAATGAATTAGATGGTCTAAATCCAATCGGAATACTAAGCGCGCGCGCACACACAAAAAAGGTATGTAATTATACTAAATTATCTCAATTTAAAAATGTGGAAAATGCACAAAAATATGTGAAAACGCTGGATTATTATGCCTGATTATTATGTCCATTCTTGAGAATCGATATGGCTATAAATTACTTTGAAAAAGATTTGTAGAAGTCGCAAGGTAATAACAAGCTATATGTTCGCAAGGAAATATGGCTGCCTGGTACATAGCGGTTGGGACAAGAATCGCCGCCAATGGCGCTGTCGTCGAAATCGGCCATCTGTGCACGGTCCCTATTCTTTAGAGTGAAGATTACCAAATTCTGTTGAATTGTGACTCAAAGACATAAAGTTGTACGTGAATGAAGACAACGTTTTCCAAATATATGGCAACTTTATTTAGAGTTTGTCCTTGAGCTTTATTGATAAACATCGCATAAGAAGATCGGATCGGAAATTGTTTTCTTGTGAAAGTGAATGGAAGTAGATTATCGCAAGGTTCCATAGTTATCCTATGGATGAAAACAAAATCTCCTTTGTGAGTTCTGTTATAATTTCGGTTTCTATGAGATCATTATCGAATGAACAGCATTTAAGTTAAGTATGCAAACTTGGGATTAATGTTTCGCAACAATATTATTGGAGATCCAATCTTCAATGACAAACGATGTTGAGGAATACTGCTGAGATTTAATGCGTTCAGATATTCGGGCAGATAGAGATGTTCGTGTGGTGGATTATCAGAAGTGTTAATTTAATTCGCACTGGTATGCTCTGTAGTCTCTCCTTGTATTCTTAGACTTATCATTCGATTGATGTTATCGACACTCTCGTTCATCTTGGTTGATGAGCCGCATATTCATCGTGAGTTTTTTTACTTTGATGTGATTCTAGCTTTTGAGTTACAAATAGCGATTTTTCAGTATTCTACTTAATGGAATTACTGCTTCTTTCTTTCTTGACTCTTTTTTTCTCATTCCAATTGATACTTTTCAGTGGTTTTTAAGTTACAAATAGTGATTTCTCAGTATTCTACCTAATGAAGTACTGCTTCTTTCTTTTTTGACTTTCTTTTTTATTACAATTGTTCCTTTTCAGTCAAAGTCAGTTCAGTTTTGACAGATAAATAAAAAAAAAAAAACAATATGAAAAGAGTTGTAGTTCCCATGGCCAAATGGATAAGTCGTCTGACTTCGGCTCAGAAGGTTGCAGGTTCGATTCCTGTCGCGAATGTTTCGTTGTAAAAATTCTTTCTATTTTTCATTCTCACAGAAAACTGCGCCGGACAGACACACAGACAGACAGAGAAATAAAAGATTTTAGTAATATAAAAAATTGTTCCTTTTCAGTCCAAGTCAGTTCAGTTTTGACAGATAAGTCAAAAAAACAATATGAAGAGAGTTGTAGTTCCCATGGCCTAATGGATAAGATGTCTGATTTCGGATCAGAAGGTTGCAGGTTCGATTCCTGTCGCGATGTTTTATTGTAAAAATTCTTTCTATTTTTCATTCTCACAGAAAACTGCGCCGGACAGACACACACACAGACAGACAGACAGAGAAATAAAAGATTTTAGTAATATACAGTAGATTATTCCTTTTCAGTCAAAGTCAGTTCAGTTTTGACAGATAAGTCAAAAAAACAATATAGAGATAGTTATAGTTCCCATGCCCTAATGGATAAGTCGTCTGACTTCGGATCAAAAGGTTGCAGGTTCGATTCCTGTCGCGAATGTTTCATTGTAAAAATTCTTTGTATTTTTCATTCTCACAGAACTGCGCAGGACAGACACACAGACAGACAGACAGACAGACAGAGAAATAAAAGATTTTAGTAATATAGATTGTTCCTTTTCAGTCAAAGTCAGTTCAGTTTTGACAGATAAATCAAAAAAACAGTATATAGAGTTGTAGTTTCCGTGGCCTAATGGATAAGATGTCTGACTTCGGATCAGAAGATTGCAGGTTCGATTCCTGTCGCGAATGTTTGATTAGAAAAATTCTTTCTATTTTTCATTTTCGCAGAAAACTGCGCCGGACAGACACACAGACAGACAGAGAAATAAAAGATTTTAGTAATATAGATTATTTCTCTCTGACATTAATAACTTGAAAAGAGGCACGATTAAAACTTCTTTGCCAGATGCCAATTAAAGTTGAATCCGCGATTTCCTTACTCTTCCATTATCGCTTATTTCACACCTCTGACACAAGGATTCCGCTAGAGTATTTTCTGCGTTATATTATTCCTGAATTTCAGTTGCTATAATTTCACTTTATTATATCTTATAAGAGGAATGCTTTTTGGGTCATGCTGAGGCCTTGGGAAAGATCTTTACAATTTATTGGACTGTCTTCAGCCTGAACTACCTAGCAAACAAAGACTCAAAAGGCGTACGAGAGGAAAAGTAATATATTCATTAACATGAAATGACCCCTCCCAAACGATAAATAAAGAAATAAGTAAACATCAAAATCTATATTGCTAAAATCTTTTTTTCTATATCTGTCAGTCTGTCTGTCCAGCGCAAGAGAAAGTCAGATTATTTTTTTTTTGAATGGGAATCGAACCGAGGACCTTCGTTCTTGCAGTCAGGAATCCTAACCATTGGATAACTGCAGGTCCCCCAATATCCAATTCCTACTTTTATTCTATTTGTTCGCGCGCTATAATGATTTCATTCAAAAAGGAATAAAATATCACTTTTTGTCGAAACGCTTATAATCGATTCTTCTTAGACTATCTCATACTTATCAGGGGGATAGGAGGATGGCCTAGTTTTAAATAAAATCCTCCGAATCTAATAAGCCACCACAAAATCCATTTGACAACAAAGAAATAAAATATTAATAAAATAAAAAACCTTCGGAAAGAAAATCAATAAATTCATGATACAAGAACATCCTTTCAGTCAAACTGAGACCTTCTAATAGCTGTATCCAGTCTTCCCCTCAGTTTAGTTTTTCGGATTAAATCTTATATTATAAACAAATTGTTGAATTTCTTTTTATACCTGCGAATTCAGCTAAAAACCGTAGTGCAACATAAGTTGGTAGGAAGATAGTTGTATCCCATGATGTTCCTCTATGTCCTAAGGCAACGCTGTAGGTACGGTTTCATTGACCGGAGACAGACATAAGAGCAGATGGTCAGCTCAATTTTCGCCCTCTTGTATCCCTGAGAAAGAAACCCGATACCCATTCCATAAAGGAGTAGGTGGACCTTGCGACCCATCGGGATGAAAATTTAATGTGAAAAATGTTCCCAACAACAACAACCGAGATCGGAGATTGAACCTCCCCTCTCCGCCTCCAACTCGCAGTCAAGTGATATAAATCCATGATAAAATTTATTAATTGATTTCAGCACCACTTTAAGATTGTTCTTCATTTAAGTTTGATTGATGCAATAAATCGCCAATTGTTGAGTTAATCTCTTTTTCTATGAATATATATATTATTATATGTGAATCTTTCTCATACTTGTTGTATTCGAATGTTGATTCGTAACTATTTATTCATTCTGAACCATCCTCCAAATTATCATTACGTTACTCCAGTAATTACTTTTTATAGCTCTATAGGGTGTCTATTGCAATTGCGCAGTAGTGGTCTTATATCTCTAGAGGGATCTGGCTAGTGGTAAAAAAAGGAAGTTATTAATAAACACTTTATATTAAAAGTAATCTGAGTTTTCATAGAAATAGATATTTAATAACAGTAACAAAACGCCACATGGTTGGAGCGCGTAGCAATAGGATCCATACAGTGAAATTACAGACTTCGTTTCTCATAGGGAATAACTCATTTTCTGCTCCCTTCAGATCAGGGAGTGATCCGACAGGTCAGATTTTTTAGACGTGGTCACCTACTTTTTGATTTTGAAGAGAATGATGAAGGCTTCATTCTAATATCTGTAACCGTTTGGCCACTACAGAGTGTGAGATGGAGCAAGCATAAAAGTATAAGATATCTCATATGTGTAACTTAGGGGTAGCTAAAAATCATAGAACACAGAATCATGATGGCATCTGTTGGCTTATCGCTCATTAGGCTAATCGATCTACAAATGAAATGGTAGATCGTCGTAGGAATATTTCGTGACCAGCGCCATTCAATTTTAATGCAGTAGAAGAATAGCCAAGATGGAAACGAAGATTTGAGCGTTACCGGAAACCATCCAAACTAGATAAGGAAACGTCTGCGAGCAAAAAAATACTTAAGTGTATTTAATGCGAGATCATGCGGTCGACATAATGCTGTCTTTTGCTTTATATACCGATGCTTTAGATTCTTTCAAATACTATGAAAAGGTAATAGAAGCCTTTGAGAAATATTTCATTGCTAATCGGAGCGTGATTTATGAAAGATCCAAATTCAAACAACGATTGCAAAAAGAAGGAGAATCAGTTGATTTTGAATTTTTTACCTCTTTGTATGGAATTATTCAATACTGTGATTATGAAACTAATTCGAAATAGAATAGTAGGAGGGATTGAAGATAAAATATTATCTCAGAAATTGCAGATGACTCCAAAGCTTACTTTAAAGGAAGCAAATCGTAGAGTGAGTAACAGTGAAGAAAATAAAATGCAGCAACGAGATATTCGTCCAAAAGTTTTAGGCTCAGAAGTAAATCGTATCCAATTGCTCTGAATATTCCCGAAATAAAATTCCAACTAAAAGTTTCAAAATAAGTCGAATTTTAAGATGATAAATTGCAAATCACAGATAACTAAAGACAGTTGTAGAAGATGTGGGAAACGACTGTCACGGACATTAAATTACTACATGTATTGGAATACTACAATATTACTATTGGAATGCTACAAGTAATAAATGTAAAAGTTCATTGGTCAAATATAGTTAGTAGTAAAGTGGCTGTCAGAGAAATTGCTGAGTTTCCGGATGCTTATTTGAAAACTATTTAGCAGAACCAAAAACAGGTTATTTTGTTAAGATGAATGTTTCAAAAGATAATATCAGTTTTAAAATAGACACAGCAGCAGATGTAATTGAAAGTTCCGATAAATTATATCTTAAGAAATTCAGAAATTATAAACTTCAAGAGCCTCAAAAGAAGTTAGGAGGACCTGATAAGCATTAAGAAGTTTTTTATCAGGTCCTCCTAACATCTCATTTCAACTAGAATATATAGGCAGAAGCTATTCAGAAGATATGTAGATAGTAAATGGAATAGATATCTCTCAATTAGGAAAGCTTGCAATCAATGCATTTGAAATCATTGGTATATGTGCCACATGTGGAAAAGTTGATGGAACTACAGTATCTAATATGGGTTCACTGAAAATGCAAGAGGAATTTCCGGAGTTATTTGAAGGACTTGGCAGATTGGAAGTTCAATATGCTCAATTAAGCTAACAAAAAGCAGTATCTAGTCCAATGAGAATTCCTTTATCATTGCTGAAACAAGTCAAAGAAACAAAACAACAAATGGTTAAGGATAAAGTGATTGTTCCTGATAATGAGCAATCACAATATTGACCTTTAAGTGTGGTCGTGCCTAAGCCAAATGGAAACGTACGA
The DNA here is from genome assembly GCA_023159025.1 of Thereuonema tuberculata. NCBI lineage: Eukaryota > Metazoa > Arthropoda > Chilopoda > Scutigeromorpha > Scutigeridae > Thereuonema > Thereuonema tuberculata. Next base: position 77,523 of record JAFIDM010076891.1, on the reverse strand, counting down.
ATTTGTGTAGATTACACGGAACTAAATAAAAACCTGATCAGTGAATATCGTAAAGATGTTTATTTACTGTATAGAATCGCATTTATCTGTTTCTAATAGCCCTGTTTATTCATTGTATAATATGTTATCTTACGTCTATAATTGTATTTATCCTTATTCAGTATTAATTTTATTATCAATTATTTATTCTAATTTTTACTGTTTGTCATCTAATTCCGTTAGTTTGTTCAAATTATCCTTTGACCGATCTTTTTTCAAGGATTAAAGGCCAGTTAAATATCTGTTAAAACCCACATGAAATTTAAATCAATTTGAAAAGCACGGCAATCAATCCCAGCCCTACTACATCAATATTTAAACCGTTGCGTCACATAAATTTAGAGAGAGTCCTTCCCAGATCGTATTCTAGTCTAATCGTCTGATTTTTCCGGAACCAGTGGCCGCAAAGATATTGGAAGCATAGATATTGTCGCCGAAACCACGGTTTTGCTACAGCGTACCTTCACGATTGACCGTCGAGAGGAAGTGAGATTTACAGCGCTTATTACATTCCGAAAGAGCCGTCGACTGCGTGGTCTTCCTCCGTTTTATATCTTGATGGACAATTCAACAAAAACCTATGCAAACGTAGCAAGTACCCATTTAGCCAGCAATACAATAAATCGTTGAGACGTGAATGGAGTAGCTGCTGCACTTGCGTAGGTTGTTGTTGAATTGTCCGTCATGACATCCAATGGAGGGGAACCATGCAGTCGACGGCTAAAGACGATTCTTGTTGACTGCTTTGAGACTATAACCGAATAGCAAAATACAATGGATGGGACGACGCTCTGCAACTCACCAATATGTTCTTCTCGATAGCAAGTGGTTTGAGAACAACGAACCTGTAATTACAAAGTGGCAGATATTGTAGCAGTAATTTAACGTACAACATTATGTATGAGTAGTTATGGATGGATGTAGTGTACCATGATTGAATGCCTGAAATTAGAGACTAATAGTGCGTTCTTCGGTGAATTACCATAGATAGCTTTGCAAATAACCAGTGATCGTGCCTCATCTGGCATGAAAATATTATGTTGGAAGCATGTATGTTGTTCAGCTTTGGAATGGCGAAATTTAGTGACATACAATATATGACCAAAATTACACGGACACGCTTCCAACGAAGTCGATCGGGTAGATCAGGAAGTTCAATGCGTCATTGGACGCTACAAAAGCGTTGGAGGGGGATTTGGCGGTCTTAATTCTGCGTTCCTGATAAAATGAGTAGGTCAGACTTCGAAAGTGGCGTGATAATCGGATGGCACCGTTGTAGGAAATCGACTCGTGAAATTGCTGGTAGACCGAGAAAACTGACTGACCCTAGCCATCGAACCCTGAATTGCGTAAGGAAGCAAAATCGAAAGTCTCCGCTGGTAATGATGACGATGGGGCTTCAAAATGCGTAGGCCGTTGTCGCTAGCAGCAGGACTGTTCGCCGAGAGGTAAACTACTTTGATTTCCACGGCCATGGACTACAGAAATGCGGAAAGATCTAGATTGACGATTTGACTGTCTGATGGAAGCAAATGCGTTTAATGGATACCAGGCGAATTTGTCTTACCCGACTGCATTGTGCCAACTGTTAACTTCGGTGGTGGCAGCAAACGGTAATGGTGGATTTTACGTGGTGAATATATTTCCTGTGACAGACAACAGGAACTCTGCGGTGTATCAGGCCATTCCCGACAACACTGCCCTCCCAAATCTGTGACAACAGTTTAGAAAAGCCCTTGTTTTTCTTTTAGCAGGATAACTGTCCCACGCTAACATCGAAGCTTGTGCAGCCTTGGTTTGACGACATGGATGTTCCACAACTTGACTGGCCGTCTCAGAGCCCCGTCTAAATACTGTTCGAAGTAAGCTTTCCAAACAAACGAACGTGAAGCTTTCCGTGTTTCGATTACACTGATCAACAAGATTTTTGGCACATGGAAGAGAGTGGGTGTATCAAGAACAAGTTTTCATGCTCAATTCAAATTTGCAGTTTTCTATCACCTATAGTTTTCCGGTGATGAAGATTTTTAACTGCTTATGTCGCATCACGCTGTATAACAATTCGTAGGTCTCCGTATTTATTTCATTATAATTTGTCGTTTTTTTGTACTCAAAGATTACTTTAGATTGGGCAATACTTGCAATATTTTCTGAAACGGCTTTATAGATAAAGGGATAGCAAAAATAATTCGTTGAATATTATAACATTAAGATATAATATATCTGATCACTGATTTGTCACATTTTAGTCTTAAGAGCGGTTTCACTTTTTTACTCCAAAGAAACTAAATTCTTATATCAATTTTCCTTTTATGTTTTTTTATTCTCACAATAAAAGCAATACCCTATTAAAGAAAGCACATTCGAATTAGAAAAACTTGAGCAGTAACAATTGAAATGCTTTAGAGAAACTGAATAAATTGCAAAAAAATCTTCGATATTTTTCTGAGGTACATTTGAAACAAAACTGTATAATTCCTGTTTTATGGTTCATATAAGCTCATTATACAAAGATATACTATAAAGATAATTTATCTATAAATGAAACTTTTTGTTCGGAGAATCGAGAAAAGTCATAAAACAATCAGTAACAGTACTAAGAGAAATAAAAGAAATATATATATTATACGAACACAAAAAAACAAATGCTTAAATATTATAATTATTTCAGTGAAATAATAAAATAAAGCATAAATCATAAAGAAAAAAACAGTAGGCGTATTTATGGTTTTAGGGTCATTAGGTGCATTTATGGATCGTGTGAACTCTGAGCATCTAACCAGCCACCACAAAATCCATTTGACAACAATGAAATAAATTATTAATAAAATTACAAAAAGCCACTGAAAGAAAAGAATTCATGATACAAGAACACCCTTTCGATCAAGCTCTGGCCTTCCAATAGCTGTATCGAGCTTAGATGGTTCTATTTAGCCAGAGCATTACTTCTATGAATATTTTACTCTTGGACTTGTAATCCTTTTGATTCTTTATTATTTTTATTTTTTTACTGGTGATCGGTAAGCTACCAGAGCAATTCTTTTCCATACTTTCATGTGGCTTTCGTTTCCTTAATCTCAGTTTTCCATGGGACACTTTGGTTTTTAGGACTAAATCTTATATTATAAATAACTTGTTGGCTTGTCTTTCATACCTGCGAATTCTGCTAAACACTACAGTATGACATCAGTTGATAGGTAGATAGTTGTACCCTATGAGATACTCTTATCCTACTGCTTTGAGAAGGTTCTTCATTTAAGTAAACATCATGTCAAAACATGTTTTGAAGTTTCTATTAAAATATATTTTGAAAAATATAATTGCAACAAGGTTCCAATCACGAATTTTACCGCTGCTTTCCAGTTCATCTGCCTTCTTCAGCCCACACTTTCTGGTGATTGATGCGATTAATTATTAGACAAATCTAAACTCCTCCATACATCACATAAGTATTTAAAATATTTATTAAATACTGAAATAAAAGACAAATTTTCAGGAAGTATACATCTTCCTTTTTTCAAGTCAAAAATTAGAATAAAGTAAGTAACTAAAATAAAGGCACGGAATATCAACAAATTTAATTGTTGTTACAAAAGTAAAATAGTATAAAAGGATGTCAATTATAAACAATAATAACCAATAATTAATCATTCACATACATTAATAATAATTTAAATCTGAAAGAGTTGCTTTTTTTTTGGTGTCAAAATTTAAATAATCCTTAATGAGCATAATGATATTATAGTTTACGAAGACTCCTTCGTATCTATTTCTAAAATTTTCCTTAATTCTAATTTAGTTTCTTTATATAGAATTTGTACATTGGTGTCCATGGCATGATCTTTTGTTAAACAATCATATGCTATTCAAAATATAAAGTACTGAAATAAACAACTTCTCTATAACTTCCGAAAACGTCAAATCTATATTTCAACCCAATGACGGGCCTTCTTCAGGATAAAATATAAATATAAAATACAGAAAAATAAAAGAAAGAGAAAAGACATCTAATCTTTGAAGATTATGAAATTATCAGGATGATGTAATAAAAAATCATATGCTATGTCGGAAATATCTTTATTTTTATTTTTAAGGCCCTTCCGTGCTCTCAGACCCGTTCCGTTAATGTTCTTTTGGTCTCGCCTACGTAAAAATTTCCACAAGTTTTACAAACAATTTTATAAATCAAACCCATTTCATTTTTATTTTCATGCTGATTTATCTTTTTACAAAGTAAATTTTTAATTTTATTTTTATATCTAAAGCCAACATTAATATTGTATGATTTATATAATTTTTGTAACAAAAAACTATTATTAGGGAGATAAAGGATGAAAACCCTATTTTCAAACTTATTCATTTCTTTAATTTTGAACATGATATAGGATCTAATTTGGTCTTCGAAGCCATCAGGAATTGAGAACAGCCCAGGACAAACCATTTGCTTTGATTATCGTCGAATCGGGCATGTAAGCAAGCACTTCGTTACCCACCAAAACGTCCAGCGACGAACCACAGAGTACCAACCTCGCCAAAGACAAACGTACCGTCCTAAGCATTGGTATATGATTCACCGATCTACAGAGAGACTGTTCGCCCCACCTACACACTGTAATCGCAGCCGTTCACGATCGACAGCAAGTCAAATATACTATCCCAGACCATATCAACAGGGACGCATTCATGCTTTCTATGAGACATGGAACTCAAAAAATAGTCGCAGCTTTTTCCGCAGTTCTGCTCAGGGATAACTAGACGACACAACAACTGGAGATGGCAGATTTCTCGAACCTACTTCCCAGACCTAAAGAACATTTTAATCACCCTGTACTTTGATGACAAACTAATGGAAGCAAATGTAGTTTCCGCCGCTGCAGTGAGTTTAATATCAGAGACATTTAGAAAACGATAATGCAATGTAATAACAATAAAAAACTCACCTGTTCTCCGAGGGGTCACTGGAAATCGGCTGTTTGTCCTAAAGAAATGCACAGCGAGAATGAAATTAAAGGAACCGTTATACTCCTCGTCTCTCTCCAACGATCTCCCGAGCCTCATTGCGTCAGTAATGGACACGCCCTTGTCTCTCTCCAACGATTTCCCGAGCCTAATTGTGTCAGTAAGAGACACGGCGTTGTCTCTCTCCATCGATCACCCGAGCATTGCCGTGAAGCCAACGATTGACGATGAGCAGTTGAAAAGACTGTTAGATAAGGAATTACAACTTCTGAAAGTGATCGAATTTTACAACTTTTTAAACAGCATAGGACTATTTTTGAGCCTGCAAATCCTGGAATAATATCCCAAGGAGCTCGAAAACACACCAATGTCATCGACAAAAACAGGCCAATTCAACAGAAGACCTACAGAGTCTAACACAAGGAGCGAAAAATCCTTTAGGAAGACGTTAAATGAAGATTGGATCAAAAAATTATTCAACCATCTTACTACCCTGGGAGATCGCCTGTTGTATTAGCAAAGAAGAAGGATGCAAGGAATAAATTTAACGTGCGTATAACAATATCATGAGAAAAGAATCATAAAGAAACGCGCAAGACTGAGAGTTCACTGATCTGTTTTTTTTTTTTTTTTCAAATCAGTGAACATTCAGCCTTGTGCGTATTTTATTATTCTTTTCTCAAGAAGGATGGAACTTGGAGATTATGGGTTGACTATAGAAAATTGAATACTGTTAAGAAAGGAAATTTTTACCCGCTTCCAAGAATTGATATGACACTGGATTCTATTGCTCTTTTACCTACTTCTCGAGTATAGATCTTCGGGCAGGATACTGGCAGAGCCAAGTTGTCGAAAACGATCGTGAGAAGACACTTTTATGGCACCTGACGGACTATGAATTCAATGTTATGCCTTTTGAACTGTGGAAACTTTTTTGTGTATTTCTTATTTTTCTAGCATTTTTTTCCCACCTTTTTTTTATTTTGTGTACTTCTATTTTTTTTATTGTTTTATTATTGTTATGGGTCGCCATTAAATTTATGCTTTATCAATAAAATATTTTCACTCTTTTTATTTGACAAAACTAAAATTTTTATTTCGAGGGTGGCCAAATTAGAGTCAATTCAATTAAGTGAAAGATAATGCCTATTTTTCAAAAGAGAGATTAATGTTCAGCAACTCAAGTTCCTGGATTGTCATTTCTCAAGGATACGTTTAAAAATTTTGTTTTTATTTGTTTGTTGGATTCAACACAAAAAATTTTAAGTCTACAAACTTAAGAAAAAAAATAGGAAATCTGTTCTTCCTCACATTTTAAAAAGTAAAACAGACAGAACAAAAAGTAAAAAGAATTAATGTTGAATTACGTGCAAAATTTAAAAGAATTGAATAAAACAAAATCTAATAAAACAAATCATTTATCGAATAATCGAAAAAAAGAACCATCTGATAAACAAATGTTTTGAAATTAAAATCACGTTATTTCGAATTCTTGTGGAAACTCGAAGGAAATAAAGTTATTTTTTAATTAATTTGTGAATTTGGAAATTTGACTCTTGCCAAAAAAATCAAGAAAAGCGCCAATACATTTTATTTGTATCTCCAGTTTTAATTATGAAGCTGCCATATTGCAAACTTCATCGTTTTAATTTAACATGGCATTCCTCATTCGTAAGTTATGCTGCTTCCTTACTGTGATCTAGACAGAGGACATGCAGATCATTTCGCAGTATGCTAACGGTCGCAATGTTTTAATCTAACAAATTCGTCCTTCTTAACTTAAATGTATTTTAACTTCTTCATTGAGACGGAATCAAAGTGAGCTTTGGAATTATCTGTAATTTCTCAGATCACTCTTTATCTTGAATCCTGCCTATTCTATCTCGTAATAACTCCTCCTTCATTGTACCATAATAATAGTCTTGAATAAGTCCATACATAGAGGTAATAGATTCACTATCTGCTTCTCTGTCTTTGGAGACGCTGGTTGAACTTGGGTCTTTCATTAATCACGCTCCGATTAGCTTTAGTCAAAATGAAAAAAATTAGCTATCTGATTAGCTGTAAAATGTTTAGCAAAGGCTTCTATTACTTTTTATAGTCTTTGGAATCATCTACATATAAAGCAAAAAACAGCAATATGTGATTCGCCTGATCATCCAATAACTAATGAAGTATTTACTTATTTACTTGTTTCTTTATCTAGTTTGGACGGTTTCAGGTAACACTCAAATCTTTGTTTCCATCTTTTACTGCATTCTTTTACTCTCGTCCCGAAATATTCGTACGACGATCTACCATTCTATTTGTAGATCTATTTGTCTAATGAGCAATATGCTTAACGGAAACAGTCATTATTCTGTTTTCTGTGATTTTCTATGATTCTATTTTTTTTAGCAAGAAAATTAGTAATTCCCGATGAGACATGTAGTCTTTAATTTTGCTAATGGAATCCCACTGCTGCGCGCCGCCACCAAGTTGTGGTTTTTTCCTGTTATTAAATATCTATTTCAAAGAGAACTCCAGATCAGTCTTACCGTGAAGTGTTTATTAATAACTTACTTTTTATTCCCCAATAGCCAGCGCTTTAAAGGCGTCCACTATGGCGGATTACAAGAGACATCATAAAGACACTATGACGAATAATAATTACTTGAGTAACGTAATGATAATTTACAGGTGGTTCAAAGTGAATAAATGGTGACGAATTGCTTTTTTACATCAACATACGAATACAATTATTATGACACAGATTCACATATAACATTTTGTAGAGTAAGAGGTTGGTTCCACATTTGGCGATTTATTGCAGCAAGCATCACGAAGTGTGGGCTGAAGAATGTCTCAGCTGAAGAGGGCAGATGAACAATTATCTAAGTAACTGCAAAATCATCGGCAAAACAAAACACAAATTCGTGATTGGAACCTTGTTCCAAAGACATTTTCTAAAATATATGTTAATAGAAATTTCCAAACATGTTTTGACATGATGTTCATTTAAATGAAGAACCTTTTCAAAGTAATGCTTAAATCAACTAATCAATTTTATCAGGTATTTTTGATATCGCTTGTCTGCGAGTTGGAGGAGGGGGTAGTTCAATTTCCGATCTCGGTTATTGTTGAGAATAGTTTTCATGCTAAATTTTCCTCCAGATGGGTCCTAGGGTCCACCCACTCCTTCGTGGAATAGGCACCGGGTTTCTTTCCTAGGACTGACCATCTCACCTCATTTCAGTCTCGGGTATACGTGATGTAGACATTTCCATGGCCTACTAGATCACCATACTATCACTTATAGAGCAATGTTATGTCGGGACGATGATAACAGTCAGCCCGCAATGTGGGTTGTAAATCCATGGCATTTGGATGAATCTTGCAGAGGACATCATTGCACGTTTATATGCGTCAATTCCTCCGAGTATATCTGCACGTATCGAATACAGAGACGGTTCACAACATAGTTTTGGTATGTCGATTCTGGACCTGTCGTTCCGAAATACACAGTTCCATACCTTCAATATGGTTCTGCGTTAGTTTCTTCCCATCCTCTTTGCACATGTCGTTTTTTATGATGGTGCGAGAATGTCCTGTACTTAACCTTGTGCTGTGAGAGAACTCCAAAGCAGAGAACTAATTGTGACTGGGAATCCCCATATATTCTCCTACATGACGCCGGTATCACAGTCCAGTCTCTAGCAGCCATTTATAAGTACCTTAACGAGGAAATTCAAATTTCGTAACGTTTACCAGCAACAATTGAAATTCTTTAGAAAAATTGAATAAAGTGGAAAGAAATCGTCGATATTTTTCTTAGGCTGCATTTGAGAACAAAGCTTTATATTGTTGTGTTATACTTCATGTAAGCTCACTATACAAAGGTATGCTCTATATGAGGAAAGTTTATACGTGAGCTGAACGTAGTAGCTTTAATCAGAAATAAAGCCTGCACACCTGTTGAATACAAATTCAAATTTAATAAAAACTGAAAGTACAATTTAGGTTTAAGTTTACTTCAAAGCTTTTACACGTACAATGGGACAACAAATATTGTGGCTGTTTATACAATTCAATTATTAAAATGCTTTGCATATTCTGACGTCTTTAAAGAATCGACTCCTTCTGGCAGTAAGTGTCGAAAACTTCGATGTCAATAAATTCCATGTGCCTGGGAACTGTACACAATTGATCCCGGCAATCTCGAACATAACAGAGCATGTACTGTATCTGGAAAGCTAAAATACAGAAATGAGTGCAGAAGTTATACATCGAATCGGAAGATAAAAAAAAATTAAATTAATTTGAAGACTAAAAATAAAAAATATAAAAAATACAAAAAATATAAGAAGGAAAAATATAAAAAAAAGAAGGAAAAAAAAAAGAGAGAAAAAAAATAAAATAATGAAAAAAAATTGAAATAATACTAAAAGAAATAAAATAAAAACGAAAATAAAAGTAATAAAATAAAAAAATTAAAATAAATAAAAGGTGAAATTAAAATAACATAAAACAGTTCGTCATATTGAACTTCCTAACTGTAAACTTCACACTGGAATCAAATGCGACAGTCCTCTTCTTTTTATCTAAACTTCATATTTCTATTTTCCATTTTCCTTTTCTGTTTCAGTCTTGTATTGGTTCAAAACCATATTCAGCGATTGCAGGAGCAGTAAATAGTCATTATATGCATGTGGAGAATTCAGAATCATGAAAGTTTCAATACACTTTCTCTGGAAATGATATTTGCATTTAGCAAAATCATGGATCCATCGAATAACAAAGTATGCTGGGAGTCTCTTGTATGCTTGATAGTTAAGTATTCGGTATTACATGTAGCATACGCCCTACGGTGGTCCGCAACTCGTTGAGTAAGCGATCGGTGGGTCTGCCCAATATATACGCATTTGTTATCTTTACATAGCAGGGCATATACTACTCCTCTGATTTCCTGTTTTTGATTAGTGCGTGGCAGGGCGGAGATGTTTCCAATGGTGTTATGGGCCGGCGCGACGACGTGTTGGTAATATGAGAGGGAGCACAGATACGTAACAATTTTGAAAACAAACTGGAATTATAGTTGATTGAAACAAACTGCTTCTTTGACTTCATTGAAGAAGATGGAATGTTGTTATAGCATTTTTTTGAAGACTCGTTTCAAATGTTTTTACTATCAACGGTAAAGGAAATCCATTATTCAATGACAATTTCTGAATGACTCCCAATTCTTTATCAAATGTGCTTTCAGTACCGGAAATGCAGAAAACCCTTTGGACAAACATAGATATTAAATTGACTTTAAATGCCAATGGAATGTAGGATTCATAGTTCGTAAGAATTCCCGAATATGTACACTAGTTTATGAAATTTTAGGGGAATTCAGTTCACCATTACGTCCAAAAATTGTAATTTCTCTTCCTTTTCCATTTCAATACCGAATTGAATGTAGGGATCGATTTGGAAGAATAGATCGAGGATACCTAATATAATACTTTCTTCAGCATAACATAGAATGTCGCCCAAGCCTTAGTAAATTGGTAGGTAAATCTCCCCAATGTCAAGTAAGAGTAGTGCCATATCTTCAACATAAATCATGACGCATTCTGTAATTATGGCAGAGGCCGCTATTCCTATAACCAAATCTGATGTTTGTCTGTAAATAGAATCTTAGGACATGAATAACCGCATTTTGAATATGGCTTCGATGATTCGCATTAATTCTTCGATTTCGTGTTATCTTACAGAGGAGTTGCCTGTCTTATTCATGATATGCTGCATAGCCAGTTGAGTCAAATAATTGACGTGAACAGACATTGTACATCTAATGAGAATAAGCGAAATCCGAGAATAACGGGCTTCTCAGTAATACTGGCAGCAAATTCCCTACTATTACGTTCAGTATGGGTAGATGAAGCATTCAGCTTTTTCATTTTCCTAAACAGAAAATCAGCAAGACAATTAACAGCTGAATTCTTCCAGTTTATAATTGGCCTAATAGGATAGAGCCCCGGTCCTTATGCTTCTTATGAATTTTTGGAAGGGCTTTTAGTGATGGGATATGAATGGTACTAATCTTAAGTTACTCGTCAAACTCCCTTGTAATTCCTACACTTGTAAAAAGCCTTCTGTTGATTTTCCTGTTGTTGTTTACAACATTTTTTTGATCCTTACTGAAAAAGATTAATCCTTCAGTTTGTACACTAAAATTATCAACCATTTCTTGATAAGTTTCTGCACATAAAATTAACGGGTTGTTGCCATTATCTGACTTAATAAAGACCAAGACTTTCCTGATTCGTAATTTTCGAAGAAATGGCAATTTAATTGTGTTCAGAAATCGCCGTGTAGTCTCATTTGCGAAACCATTAATGGCGTTGCTGATTTTACATCGTAGCAATGATGCTTTATTTTTGTTAGGAATAGTTCTTATTGACAGTTTGTTTTGCGATAATCATTACTTCCGCCTGTGGTTTTCTGGGCAGTTTGTAATTTAAATCCTTTCCCAGAGCGTTTAAAGCAACTAAGGAAATAATCGTGGTACCCACATTCATTACTCTATTGTGATAAAATGGGTGGATAAGCCATCTCTTAGAACTTAGAACTACCAACTTTTTCATATCTGTATTTGAAATGCTGTTATATCACAAAAAAAATATGCATTGGCTGCAAAATGCAACACATTTATAAAAGCACTTTAATCCAAAAAAGGGGCTTAGCAACGAAGCACCTAACCTCATATAATGCGTGAGGAGCTGTCTTTGTCCGATGAAGTCTGTTAACGCTATGATTGAGTATCTTACGTCTCTATTTACATAGGAGACCTTCGATACGTGGCACATTTGTCACACATTTTACTTCAAGAAATTTCGCCTTGAGATCCATCTAATGGCACCAAAGAAGAAAATTAATGGTCGTTTTCCCTGTAGCTAACTTCCTGTTATTTCTAAAGATCACTTTCAATATTCGTATTAGTTTCCCATTAAAGTAACTGAAAAAGTTATTAAAAAACATCGTGAAAATTAAAAATGCGGCTATCATAAATATACGAATAAAATTTTACGTGCGCTGAACATAGTATCTTGAATCAGAAATAAAGACTTTTTAATAATTGAACTATATAAATAGCCACAACATTTGTTGTCCCATTATACTTGAAAGAGATTTGAAATAAACTGAAACCTGGGTTGTACTTTCAGTTTGTAATAAATTTAAATTTATAACCAGCAGATGTGCGGCTGATTGAAGCTTAAGATATAATATAGGTTAATGATGCCTTAAATGAAACTTTTAGTTAGGGAATCGTGAACAGTCGTAAAACAATCAGTAACAGTACTCGGAGATATAAAAGGAAGCTATAAATTGTGGAAGCTATAAATAAAACAAATGGTTAAATATTACATTATTTAAAAGTGAAATAATAAAATGATCCATAAATCATAAACATAAAACAGTAGACGTATTTATGCTCTTGTTAATGTGTTAAGTTGTAAGGAAATAACCTAAAATTTAACTAAAAAATGTGTTTTAGATTAGAATAAATTGAAGTTTTAGGGAATTTTTCTTTCCAAGAAGGGATTAAAACACAACTTTAATGTTTTTTCCCCGTAAAAATATAAGAGAAGAAGACTTAAAAAAAATTTGATACCTTTTCAATGCCACCTTTAGATTTTAAAGGCCTTCAAATATCGTTATTTGTCCAAAATTGCCGATTTTCAAACAGGTATATCTCAAGTAGAGGCTGAATCAAAAAATCTAAAATTTTCAAAAATACTCTTCTAGTATCTGGTAACAACCACATGAAATTTCATCATTGTGTTTTAATCAGAAGTATTTTTTTTAATTAAAGAAAAAAGCAAAAATACACAGTACGATGCACATTGACGCAGACTCCTAAACTGTTAAAAACACTTTAAAAAAAACCACACATATTAAACTAACCTATTCTGTGCCTAAATGTACAAAATATGCTAACTGTAAATGAAATCCAGAGCTACCATTGGAGTAACCCTCAAGTTACCTTGCACCCTTTTAAGAGCTGCATGATGCTGAAATGAGCCACAGAAGCCTTCCTGTTATAAGGGACTGTTTGGACCATAGTACCGTGACTGTGCGCTGCTTTCAAAAACATATGACTGAAGATATATATAAAAAAATGCTCCTTTAGTAAAAAAAAAAGTTAATTTATTATTTCTTTAGTTTATTAGGAGTGTTTTTTTAAGTTTTTTAACACTAGGAGTCTGCGTCAATGTGCGTCTAACTGCGTATTTTTGCTTTTTTCTTTAATTAAAAAAAAATACTTCTGATTAAAACACAATGATGAAATTTCATGTGGTTATTACCAGATACCAGAAGAGTATTTTTTAAAAATTTCAAATTTTTTGATACAGCCTCTATTTGAGATATATATGTTTGAAAATCGGCAATTTTGGACAAATTGCGATATTTGAAAGCCTATAAAACCTAAAGGTGGCATTTAAAAGGTATCAAATTTTTTTAGTTCTTCTTCTCTATTATATTTTTAAGGGTAAAAAGCATTAAAGTGGTGTTTTAATCCCTTCTTAGAAAAAAAATTCCCTAAATCTTCAATTTATTCTAATCGAAAACACATTTTTCTAGTTTAAGTTTAGGTTATTTCCTTAAAACTTAACACATTTTTGGTCATAACATGATTTGTAGATATGTTCATTTAGAATCAGATGGTTTTTATTTCAAGTTGATATCTTAATAAACAAAAAAGTGATTTAACTTATCGCTAACCTCTGAAAACGCCATAAACGGCCGACCCTCGTATACAAAATGGCCGATAAAAGCCAAAGTAATAATAATAATTTTTTTTTAAAGATCGTTTTTTAAAGTATCGAAGATAGTTTAAAAAAAAAATGTATATATAAACAGAAAATGTACTATCAAAAATAAAATAAAATATGTCAGCAACACCCATTGGTTGATTTCATATGGTTGACCCTTGCGCCATTGTTGACGGAGAAAAGCTAAGAAAAATGAACCTTGAAATTAAAATATTTAATCTATTAGGCTCAAATTGTGGGCCCGGTAGCCGAGTGGGTAAGGGCGCTTGGCTGCGGGTTGGAGGCGGCGGGTTCGATTCCCGGCCTCGGCGGAGGATGGGAATTTTTCCACGCTTCTTTCTCCTCCAAACGGGCCCTAGGGTCTATCCAGCCCTCTATAGAATGGGTACCGGGTTTCTTTCCCGGGAGTTAAAGGCGGGCGAGCGACGGGCCGACCCCCCGTCCTCAACTTTGTCCCGTAGGTTCTGGACACTGGAGCCTACCCTTCAGTTGCATTGCGCGGTCCTCTGGGCCTGATCGCAACTTTAACTTAGGCTCAAATTAACGAGTTATTTTCTTTTTTCTCGGGCTGTTGTCTCATTGTGCCTCACACACAGAAAGGGAGTTATTAGAAACAATAACTTGAACGTAGTGGCTGTGGCCTAATGGATAGAACGTCTGAGTTGGGATCAAAAGGTTGCTGATTCGGTTCTGAAGCGGAATAAACAAAAGAAAAATTTTATTATTCCTCAAAATAA
>JAFIDM010076891.1:35170-52987 GCA_023159025.1 Thereuonema tuberculata | reverse complement strand
ACAACTGAAAATAAGAAAGAATTTGAGGTGAGGGCACAATCCGCCACCAAAGTATATAAACAATACGCCCAAGACGTTTCAATCTCTGCCGAGCAACTAACTCTAAGACGACAGACTCCGAAAATCTGCAACACGTTATGAAAGGAGTAGCTGAAGATGTTTCCAATTTACTTTTGACAATCACGATCAACAGTAAAACTGCATTCCAGGAAGATTCAGACGCATTTTCTAAAATGCGACAACACAGAATTACCTTTCATGTGATTGCCGAATGTAGTCTCTATTGGCGTCGAACCCGTAGTTTATCTGTTATCCACACCCCGAGACTGATGAAATTCAAAAGCTGCAAAAACAGTTAACGGACCAGCAACAACATATCCAGAAGCTAATCGCTCAAATAGGAACAGTAAAGTATGAACTTTTTCCTCAGAAGAGACCAACTTTTGTCGCCGCTATTAATTCACTCCCGTCCCGAGAAACACAGTATCGCCCAAAAACTCAAAACTCCGTCGAATCCCTTCGAAGTCCTTCAGGAATGGAGAACAGCCCAGGAAAAACCATTTGCTTTGATGATCGTCGAATCGGGCATGTAAGCAAGCACTTCCTTACATCCAGCGACGAACCACAGAGTACCAACCTCGCCAAAGACAAACGTACCGTCCTAAGCATTGGTGTATGATTCGTCGATCTACAGAGAGACTGTTCGCCCCACCTACACACTGTAATCGCAGCCGTTCACGATCGACAGCAAGTCAAATATACTATCCCAGACCATATCAACAGGGATGCAATCTTGCTTTCTATGAGACACGGAACTCACAAAATAGTCGCAGCTTTTTCCGCAGTTCTGCTCAGGGATAACTAGCCGACCCAACAACTGGAGACGGCAGCTTTCTCGAACCTACTTACCAGACCTAAAGAACATTTTAATCACCCAGTACTTTGATGACAAACTAATGGAAGGAAATGTAGTTTCTGCCGCTGCATTGAGTTTAATATCAGAGACATTTAGAAAACGATAATGCAATGTAATAACAATAAAAAACTCACCTGTTCTCCGAGGGGTCACTGGAAATCGGCTGTTTGTCCTAAAGAAATGCACAGCGAGAATGAAATTAAAGGAACCGTTATACTCCTCGTCTCTCTCCAACGATTTCCCGAGCCTCATTGTGTCAGTAAACATTGTGCCAACTACTGACGATGAGCAGTTGAAAAGCCTGTTAGATAAGGAAATACAGTCTTCTCAAAGTCATCGAATTTTACAGTTTTTTAAACAGCATAGGACAATTGCCTGCATATCCTGCAATAAAATCTCAAGGAGCTCGAAAACACACCAAAGACACCGACAAAAACAGGCCAATTCACCAGAATACCTACAGAGTCTAACACAAGGAGCGAAAAATCATTTAGGAAGAAGTTGCACCTATATTGGATCAAAAAATTATTCAACCATCTTACTACCCTTGGAGTTCACCTGTTGTATTAGCAAAGAAGAAGGATGCAAGGGATAAATTTAACGTGCGTATAACAATATCATGAGAAAAGAATCATAAAGAAACGCACAAGACAGAGTTCACTGACCTGTTTTTTTTTTTTTTTTTTAAGAACAGTGAACATTCAGTCTTTTGCGTATTTTCTTATTCTTTTCTCAAGAAGGATGGAACTTGGAGATTATTGGTTGACTATAGAAAATTGAATACTGTTAATAAACGAAAGTTTTACCCGCTTCCAAGAATTGAAATGACACTGGATTATTTTGCTCTTTTATCTATTTCTCGAGTATAGATCTTCGGCCAGGATACTGGCAGAGCCAAGTTGTCGAAAAAGATCGTGAGAAGACACCTGACGGACTATGAATTCAATGTTACGCCTTTTGAACTGTGGAAACTTTTTTGTGTATTTCTTATTTCCTACCTTTTTTTATTTTGTGTACTTTCTATTTTTTATTATTGTTTAAAATTTTAATGATTATTATGGGTCGCCATTAAATTTATGCTTTATCAATAAAATGATTTCACCCTTTTTTTTTTGACAAACCTAAAATTTTTATTTCGGGGATGGCCAAATTAGAGTCAATTCATTTAAGTGAAAGATAATGCCTATTTTTTAAAAGAAAGATTAATGTTCAGCAACTCAAGTTCCTGGATTGTTATTTCTCAAGGATACATTTAAAAATTTTGATTTTATTTGTTTGTTGGATTTAACACTAAAAATTTTAAGTCTACAAATTTAAGAAAAAAAATAGGAAATCTGTTCTTCCACACATATCAATCGTAGACCAAAAAGTAAAAAGAATTCATGTTGAATTATGTGCAAAATTTAAAAGAATTGAATAAAACAAAATCTAATAAAACAAATCATTTATCTAATAATCGAAAAAAAAAGCCATCTGATAAACAAATGTTTTGAAACCAAAATCACGTTTTTCGAATTCGAATTCTTTTGGAAACTAGAAGGAAATAAAGTTATTTTTTAATTAATTTGTTAATTTGGAAATTTGACTCTTGCCAAAAAAATCAAGAAAAGCGCCAATACATTTTATTTGTATCTCCAGTTTTAATTATGAAGCTGCCATATTGCAAACTTCATCGTTTTAATTTAACATGACATTCCTCATTCGTAAGTTATGATGCTTCATTACTGTGATCTAAGCAGAGAACTTGCAGAGCATTTCGCCGTATGCTAACGGTCGCAATGTTTTAATCAAACAAATTCGTCCTTCATAACTTAAATGTATTTTAACTTCTTCATTGAGACGGAATCAAAGTGAGCTCTGGAATTATCTGTAATTTCTCAGATCAAACTTTATCTTGAATCCTACCAATTCTATCTTGTAAAAACTCCTCCTTCATTGTACCATAATAATAGTCTTGAATAAGTCCATACATAGAGGTAATAGATTCACTATCTGCTTCTCTGTCTTTGGAGACGCTGGTTGAACTTGGGTCTTTCATTAATCACGCTCCGATTAGCTTTAGTCAAAATGAAAAAAAATAGCTATCTGATTAGCTGTAAAATGTTTAGCAAAGGCTTCTATTACTTTTTCATATAAAGCAAAAGACAGCAATATGTGATTCGCCTGATCATCCAATAACTAGTGAAGTATTTACTTGTTTACTTGTTTCTTTATCTAGTTTGGACACTTAACACTCAAATCTTTGTTTCCATCTTGGCCATTCTTTTACTGCATTCTTTTACTCTCGTCCCGAAATATTCGTACGACGATCTACCATTCTATTTGTAGATCTATTTGTCAAACGAGCAATATGCTTAACGGATACCGTCATTCTTCAGTTTTCTATGATTTTCTATAATTCTATTTTTTTACAAAGAAAATGAGTAATTCCCGTTGAGACACGTAGTCTTTAATTTCGCTAATGGAATCCCATTGCTGCGCGCCGCCACCAAGTTGTGGTTTTGTCCTGTTATTGAATATCTATTTCAAAAAGAACTCCAGATCACTCTTACCATGAAGTGTTTATTAATAACTTACTTTTTATTCCCCAATAGCCAGCGCTTTAAAGGCATAAGTCCACTACGGCGGATCACAAGAGACATCATAAAGACACTATGACGATTAATAATTACTTGAGTAACGTAATGATAATTTACAGGTGGTTCAAAGTGAATAAATGGTGACGAATTGCTTTTTTACATCAACATACGAATACAATTATTATGACAAAGATTCTCATATAACATTTTCTAGAGTAAGAGGTTGGTTCCACATTTGGCGATTTGTTGACGCAAACATCACGAAGTGTAGGCTGAAGAATGTCTCAGCTGAAGAGAGCAGATGAACAATTACCTAAGTAACTGCAAAATCATCGGCAAAACAAAACAAAAATTCGGGATTGGAACCTTGTTCCAAAGACATTTCCTAAAATACATGTTAATAGAAATTTTCAAGCATGTTTTGACATGATGTTTATTTAAATGAAGAACCTTTTCAAAGTAATGCTGAAATCAACTAATCAAATAATCATTATATATTATTTCTCAAAGGGTTTTTTTTGTCGGAACGCCATATTTCCTTTACTACTTCATCAAAATCAATGATTGAGGCATCATTTTGAAGATTACGTTCCCCGCTAATGACGAAAAATAAACAAATTGTTTAAAATTAATGTTTTCGTTAAAAAACTTTATTTTTAAAAACTTTTTATAAAAATGTAGACACGCTTTAACAGATGCGCCTTATTTTTCGAAAACGAAAATATTCTTTAGCGTTGTAACCTTCAACTATTTCCTTTTTTGAATAAAAATGCACTTTAAATGATATTTCATCGTTTATTTAATAACAACAGATAAAAAAACAAACAAAGATTTATATTTTAATAAAAGTAAACGATTTATTACAATAGAAACATAAACATTAGTCAACTTCTCATATATTATTTCTCAAAGGTGTTTTTTTTATTTCCCTTAATACTTCATCAAAATCAATGATTGAGATATTTTCAAGATTACGTTCACCGCTAATGATGAAAAATAAACAGATTGTTTAAAATTGATGTTTTCGTTAAAAAAATTTATTTTAAAAATCTTTTTATAAAAATGTAGAAGGCAATCTATTGACAATCTGTTCATTTATTTATTTCCACATTACCATTCGGTGACTGATCAAGACACCATGCGAATTATTCGCACGGGTCAACTTTTTTATAAAACTTGAGAAGACGCCATTTATTGACAATGTGTTTAACTAACATGCACACAATCTGTTGGATTTGTTTATTATTTCTCAAAGGTGGTTTTTTGTTGCGAATTATTCGCACGGGTCAACTAGTCAAATAATAAATTTTATCAGGTATTTTTGATATCGCTTGTCTGCGAGTTGGAGGAGGGGGTAGTTCAATTTCCGATCTCGGTTATTGTTGAGAATAGTTTTCATGCTAAATTTTCCTCCAGATGGGTCCTAGGGTCCACCCACTCCTTCGTGGAATGGGTACCGGGTTTCTTTCCTAGGAAAACATTGGACTGACCATCTGAGCTCATTTTAGTCTCGGGTCTACGTGATGTAGACATTTCCAAGGTCTACCAGATCACCATACCTATCACTTATAGAGCAATGTTATGTCGGGACGATGATAACAGTCAGCCCGCAATGTGGGCTGTAAATCCATGGCATTTGAATGAATCTTGAAGAGGACATCATTGCACATTTATATGCGTCAATTCCTCAGAGTATATCTGCACATATCGAATCAAGAGACGGTTCACAACATAGTGTTAGTATGTCGATTCTGGACCTGTCGTTCCGAAATACACAGTTTCATATCTCTAACATTGTTCTGTGTCAGTTTCTTCCCATCCTCTTTGCACATGTCGTTTTTTATGATGGTGCGAGAATGTCCGGTACGTAACATTGTGCTGTGAGAGAACTGCAAAGGAGAGAAATAATTGTGACTGGGTATCACCAAATATTCTCCTACATGACGCCGGTATCAGAATCCAGTCTCTACCAGCCATTTATAACTACTTTAACGAGGAAAAGAAGTTCAAATTTCGTTATGTTTACCAGCAACAATTGAAATTCTTTAGAAAAATTGAAAAAATTGAAAGAAATCGTCGATATTTTTCTTAGGCTGCATTTGAGAACAAAGCTTTATATTGTTGTGTTATACTTCATGTAAGCTCACTATACAAAGATATGCTCTATATGAGGAAAGTTTATACGTGAGCTGAACGTAGTAGCTTTAATCAGAAATAAAGTCTGCACACCTGTTGAATACAAATTTATATTTAATAAAAACTGAAAGTACAATCTATGTTTCGGTTTAATTCAAAGCTTTTACACGTAGAATGGGACAACAAATATTGTGGCTATTTATACAATTCAATTATTAAAATGTCATTTAAAACTGGAAATCATGGAATTTACCCAGTTTACTGCTTTGCATATTCTGACGTCTTTAAAGAATCGACTCCTTCTGGCAGTAAGTGTCGAAAACTTCGATGTCAATAAATTCCATGTGCCTGGGAACTGTAAACAATTGATCCCGGCAATCTCGAACATAACAGAGCATCTAATCTATCTGGAAAACTAAAATGCAGAAATGAGTGCATAAGTTATACAACGAATCGGAAGTTAAAATTTTTTTTAATTAATTTGAATTCTAAAAATAAAAAATATAAAAAATACAAAAAAAATATAAAAAATACAAAAAAAAATAAAAAAAAGAAGGAAAAAAAAAAAGAAGAAGAGACAAAAAAATAAAATAATGAAAAAAAATTGAAATAATGCTAAAAGAAATAAAATAAAAACGAAAATAAAAGTAATAAAATAAAAAAAAATTAAAATAAATAAAATGTGAAATTAAAATAACATAAAACAGTTCGTCATATTGAACTTCCTAACTGTAAACTTCACACTGGAATCAAATGCGAGAGTCCTCTTCTTTTTATCTAAACTTCATAGTTTATTTTCCATTTTCCTTTTCTGTTTCAGTCTTGTATTGGTTCAAAACCATATTCAGAGATTGCTGTTAAATAGTCATTATATGCATGTGGAGAATTCAGAATCATGAAAGTTTCAATACACTTTCTCTGGAAATGATGTTTGCGCTTAGCAAAATCATGGATTCATCGAATAACAAAGAATGCTGGGAGTCTCTTGTATGCTTGAAGTTAAGTATTCGGTATTACATGTAGCATACGCCCTACGGTGGTCCGCAACTCGTTGAGTAAGCGATCGGCGGGTCTGCCCAATATATACGCATTTGTCATTTTACATAGCAGGGCATATACCAGTCCTCTGATTTCCTGTTTTTGATTAGATGTTTCCAATGGTATTATGGGCCGGCGCGACGACGTCATGGTAATATGAGAGAGAGCACGGATACGTAACAATTTTGAAAACAAACTGGAATGATAATTGATCGAAACAAACTGCTTCTTTGACTTTATTGAAGATGGAATGCTGTTATAGCATTTTTTAATGACTCGTTTCAAATGTTTTCACTATCAACGGTAAAGGAAATCCATTATTCAATGATAATTTCTGAATGACTCCCTATTCTTTATCAAATGTGCTTTCAGTACCGGAAATGCAGAAAGCCCTTTGGACAAACACAGATATTAAATTGATTTTAAATGCCAATGGAATGTAGGATTCATAGTTCGTAAGAATTCCCGAATATGTACACTAGTTTATGAAATTTTAGGGGAATTCAGTTCACCATTACGTCCAAAAATGGGATTTTCTCTTCCTCCTCCATTTCAATATCGAATTGAATGTAGGGATCGATTTGGGAGAATAGATTGAGGATACTTAATATAATACTTTCTTCAGCATAACATAGAATGTTTTCCAAGCCTTAGTAAATTGTTATGTAAATCTCCCCAATGTCAAGTAAGAGTAGTGTCATATCTTCAACATAAATCACGACGCATTCTGCAATTATGGCAGAGGCCGCTAGTCCTATAAACAAATCTGTTGTTTGTCTGTAAATAGAAACTTAGGACATGAATAATTGCCTTTTGAAAATGGCTTCGATAACTCGCATTAATTCTTCGATTTCGTGTTATCTTAGAAAGGACCTGCCTGTCTAATTCATGATATGCTGCATAGCCAGTTGAGTCAAATCAAAGATAATTGATGTGAACAGACATTGCACATCTAATGAGAATAAGCGAAATCCGAGAATAACCGGCTTCTCAGTAATACTGGCAGCAAATTCCCTACTATTACGTTCAGTATGGATAGATGAAACATTCAGCTTTTTGATTTTCCTAAACAGAAAATCAGATAGACAATTAACAGCTGAATTCTTCCAGTTTATAATTGGCCTCATAGGATAGAGCCCCGGTCCTTAGGCTTCTTATGAATTTTTGGAAGGGCTTTTAGTGATGGGATATGAATGGTACTAATCTTAAATTGCTCGTCAAACTCACTTGTAATTGTTATACTTGTAAAAAGCCATCTGTTGATTTTCTTGTTGTTGTTTACAACAGTTTTTTGATCCTTACTGAAAAAGATTATTCCTTCAATTTGTACAATAAAATTATCAACCATTTCTTGATAAGTATCGGCACATAAAATTAACGGGTTGTTGCCATTATCTTACTTAATAAAGACCAAGACCTTCCTGTTTCGTAATTTTCGAAGAAATGGCAATTTAATTGTGTTCAGAAATCGCCGTGATGTCTCATTTGCGACACCAATAATGGTGTTGCTGATTTTCCATCGTAGCAATGATGCTTTATTTTTTGTTAGGAATAGTTCTTATTGACAGTTTGTTATGCGAAAGTCATTACTTCCGGCTGTGGTTTTCTGGGCAGTTTGTAATTTAAATCCTTTCCCAGGGCGTTTAAAGCAAGTAAAGAAATGATCGTGGTACTCATTACTCTAGTGTGATAAAATGGATGGATAAGCCATCTCTTACAACTTAGAACTACCAACTTTTTCATATCAGTATTTGAAATGCTGTTATATCACAAAAAAATATGCATTGGCTGCAAAACGTAACGCATTTATAAAAGCACTTTCATCCAAAAAAGAGCTTAGCAAAGAAGCAAATATCCTCATGTAATGCGTGAGGAGCTGTCTTTGTCCGATGAAGTCTGTTAACGCTATGATTGAGTATCTTACGTCTCTATTTAAATAGGATACCTTCGATACATGGCACATTTGTCACACATTTTACGTCAAACTTCGGCTTGAGATCCATCTTATGGCACCAAAGAATAAAATGAATGGTCGTTTTCCCTGTAGCTAACTTCCTGTTATTTCTAAAGATCACTTTCAATATTCGTATTAGTTTCCCATTAAAGTAACTGAAAAAGTTATTAAAAAACATCGTGAAAATTAAAAATGCGGCTATCGTAAATATACGATGAAAATTTTACGTGCGCTGAACATAGTACCTTGAATCAGAAATAAAGACTTTTGAATAATTGAACTATATAAATAGCCACAACATTTGTTGTCCCATTGTACTTGAAAGAGATTTGAAATAAACTGAAACCTGGGTTGTACTTTCAGTTTGTAATAAATATCAATTTATAACCAGAAGATGTGCGGCTGAATGAAGCTAAAGATATAATATAGGTTAATGAAGCCTTAAATGAAACTTTTACTTAGGGAATCGTGAACAGTCGTAAACAATCAGTAACAGTACTCGGAGATATAAAAGGAAGCTATAAATTGTGGAAGCTATAAATAAAACAAATGGTTAAATATTACATTATTTAAAAGTGAAATAATAAAATGATCCATAAATCATAAACATAAAACAGTAGGCGTATTTATGCTCTTAGGGTCAGTATTTAGGGATCGTATCAATTATCCTTGTAGCAGTCCAACAAAGAATTAAAATCGGTTTTCTTTAATTAATTGTTCAGCAAAGAAGCTGCAACTGCTCTGCAGTGAACTGGCTATAAAGACAATTAGCCGACACGATTTTTTTATCTTCATTTCTTAATTTTCCACAAATATTGATTTAAAAATATCTTTGTAATTCCTGATTCCAGAGAAAAATGCGCAGGAAATACCCCATACATTCAACACTAGATAATACTTTTATTGTTGAACTAGGCCATCTCCCGTATACTGATGCTTTTTTGATATCTGCTCTATGACTTTTTTTCTTCTGTTTCTGTCTCTCTCTCTGAGCTTCATGTCGTTCAGCGTCTGATCTATGTCTCTGTTCTCTCTCTTATACAGTCTCTGTCTCTCTCTCTCTCTGCCTGATGTCGTTCGACGTCTAACATCTGTCTCGCTTGTGTCTCATCAGTTGTCTCCTTAGCTCTTGACTGTCTTTTACGTTCGGCTTCATTCTTTCGATCCAAATCTGTGTATTGTAGTCTTTTCAATCGTTTCCTCTCATTATCTTTCACCCTTCTTTCTCCTCCCTTCCACTTTCTCTCATCTTCAATTTCCGTACTCTTTCATGAATTATTAGAGATTATCGATGAAAAAACGATGGTAAGTTTGCAATAATCCAAGAAGAATCGATTCTAATGAAAGCAGTAATGATTTGTTGAATAGTTGAGCAAAACGTGATATTTTATTCCTTTTGGAATGAACTCAATATTTGATTGCGAGTCAATCCATATGAAATCAACCAATAAAAAAATAATTTGTTGATGACATATTTTATTTTATTTTTGATAGTACATTTTCGGTTTATATATATATTTGGGAGTATAAAACGATTTTTTAAAAAAAAATTATTATTATTACTTTGGCTTTTATCGGCCATTTTGTATACGAGGGTCGGCTTTTTTGGCGTTTTCAGAGGTTAGCGATAAGTTAAATAACTTTACTATTTATTAAGATATCAACTTGAAATTAAAAGCATCTTATTTGAAATAAAACTATCTACAAATCATGTTATGAACAAAAATGTGTTAAGTTGTAAGGAAATAACCTAAAATTTAACTAGAAAAATGTGTTTTCGATTAGAATAAATTGAAGATTTAGGAAATTTTTTTTTCCAAGAAGGGATTAAAACACAACTTTAATGTTTTTTCCCCGTAAAAATATAAGAGAAGAAGACTTAAAAAAAATTTGATACCTTTTAAATGCCACCTTTAGATTTTACAGGCCTTCAAATATCACAATTTGCCCAAAATTATCGATTTTCAAACAGGTATATCTCAAATAGGGACTGAATCAAAAAATCTGAAATTTTGAAAAATATTTTTCTAGTATCTGGTAATAATCACATGAAATTTCATCATTGTGTTTTAATCGGAAGTATTTTTTTTAATTAAAGAAAAAGCAAAAATACACAGTACGACGCACATTGACGCAGACTCCTAAACTGTTAAAAACACTTAAAAAAAAACACACATATTAAACTAACCTATTCTAGTCCTATATGTACAAGATATATTAACTGTAATTGAAATCCAGAGCTACCATTGGAGTAACCCTCAAGTTACCTTGCACCCTTTTTTGAGCTGCATGATGCTGAAATGAGTCACAGAAGCCTTCTTGTTATAAGGGACTGTTTGGACCATAGTACCGTGACTGTGCACTGCTTTAAAAAACATATGACTGAAGATATATATAAAAGAAATGCTCCTTTAGTAAAAAAAAACGTTTATTTTATTATTTATTTAGTTTATTAGGTGTGTTTTTTTAAGTTTTTTAACACTAGGAGTCTGCGTCAATGTGCGTCGTACTGCGCATTTTTGCTTTTTTCTGTAATTAAAAAAAAATACTTCTGATTAAAACACAACGATGAAATTTCATGTGGTTATTACAAGATACTAGTAGAGTATTTTTTAAAAATTTCAGATTTTTTGATTCAGCCTCTATTTGAGATATACCTGTTTGAAAATCGGCAATTTTGGACAAATTGCGATATTTGAAGGTCTGTAAAACCTAAAGGTGGCATTTAAAAGGTATCAAATTTTTTTTAAGTCTTCTTCTCTATTATATTTTTAAGGGGAAAAAACATTAAAGTGGTGTTTTAATCTCTTCTTGGAAAAAAAATTACCTAAATCTCAATTTATTCTAATCGAAAACACGTTTTTCTAGTTAAATTTTAGGTTATTTCCTTACAACTATACACAATTTTGGTCATAACATGATTTATAGATGGTTTCATTTAGAATAAGATGGTTTTTATTTCAAGTTGATATTCTAATAAACAAAAAAGTTATTTAACTTATCGCTAACCTATGAAAACGCCATAAACGGCCGACCCTCGTATACAAATGGCCGATAAAGGCCTAAAAAAAAAATTTTTTTTTTTTTTTAAAATCGTTTTGTACTCCCAAATGTATATATAAACAGAAAATGTACTATCAAAAATAAAATAAAATATGTCAGCAACACCCATTGGTTGATTTCATATGGTTGACCCTTGTGCCACTGTTGACGGAGAGAAGCTAATAAAAATGAACCTTGAAATTAAAATTTTTAATCTACTAGGCTCAAATTAACGAGTTATTCTCTTTTTTCTCTGGCTCTTGTCTCATTGTGCCTCACACACACAAAGGGAGTTATTAGAAACAATAACTTGAACGTATTAGCTGTCGTCTAATGGATAGAACGTCTGACTTGGGATCAAAAGGTTGCTGATTCGGTTCCATTCGTGAACGCTTCATTGCCGAATTTTTTTCAAAGAAAATTTTGAAGTTCAACAATGCTTATTTTGAATTTTCGACTTCTCGCAACAATGAACAATGAAACACTGTTTTCTAGTGTTTCACTAACATTGTGATTATTCGAAATCACAACAACAAGTGCTTCTTTTGCATTTGTCGACTTCCTAGCAACAATGAAACAGGAACAACCGTTTTCCAGTTTTGAACTATGCTGGACAGACATTGTTCATCATATATGATTCTTATCTGTCTTCCTTCAAACTTAAAGTCGTAAGCGTCCATCCTTTTCTCTCCATTATCCAACGCTCTAGCATTTTAAATGTTTTAGGAACTTTCATGTAAATAAATAAAGCAATTCATACATAACAATACCTTCATTTATTTTCATATGAATTATTTGGCTGTGACATTAATAACTTGAATATTTTTTAACGTGTGTTTTCTAACAATATTAAATTCATATGTACAATTTACACACTAATTCCATTAAAAAATTATTTACAATTAAAATTAAAAACAAAAACTAAATAATCCATTAAAAAATTAAATAATCCATTAAAAAAAGTTCCTGTACAGTTTCGGGGATATCATGATCCCCATCATCAGCAAGATGGTTTTTCTGTGTAATGTATTGGCATTATAAAGGAAAAAGTTAATTTATTCAAATGATTTAGGCCAATGGTG
Organism: Thereuonema tuberculata; assembly: GCA_023159025.1. Taxonomy (NCBI): domain Eukaryota; kingdom Metazoa; phylum Arthropoda; class Chilopoda; order Scutigeromorpha; family Scutigeridae; genus Thereuonema; species Thereuonema tuberculata. The sequence goes on along the minus strand of JAFIDM010076891.1, from coordinate 40,240 downwards.
TGATAACTTGATGAACTATTGATGTCAGTGATGATAGTAGCCGCCTTTAAAAGATGCTACTATCATCCTATACGAAAAAGATACAATAAAGAGGAAAGTAAAAGAATCTATCATAATTCAGTTGTCAAATTCATATAATACTAGATTATCCAATAATAAAATAAAACAATATTGTTCAAATATTTTATTGCAGAGAAAGTTAAAAGTTCAAGTAGAAAAAAATATCAAGACAGCCAACAAAGACAACAAAGACGACACAAGAGTGAGGGTGAAAAATGGCCCTCCTTAATCAACATAGACGATTCTTCATCCCATTCATCCCAAAACAAGAATCAACAACTCCAAGATCCACGTCACTGAAAACGTCATCACTGATAACAATAGTTCATCAAGTTATCACACCATTGGCCTAAATCATTTGAATAAATAAACTTTTTCATTTACAATGCCAATACATTACGCAGAAAAACCATCTTGCTGATGATGGGGATCATGATATCCTCGAAACAGTACTGGAACTTTTTTTAATGGATTATTTAATTTTTGATTTTAATTTTCATTGTAAATAATTTTTTAATGGAATTAGTGTGTAAATTGTATATATGAATTAAACATTAATAACTTGAAAAGAGGCGCAATCAAAACTTCTTTGCCTGATGCCAATTGAAGTTGAAGTTCATACTTTTCAAAAATTTTGAAGTTCAACAATTCTCATTTTGAATCTGTCACTTCTCGCAACAATGAACAATGAAACACCGTTTTCCAGTGTTGCACAAACATTGTGATTATTTGAAATCACAACAACAATTGCTCCTTTTGCATTTGTCGACTTCCTAGCAACAATGAAACACGAACATCCGTTTTCGTTTGCTATAATTTCACTTTATTATATCTTATAAGAAGAATTCTTTTTGGGTCATGCTGAGGCCTTGGGAAAGATCTTTTGAGCTTATTCGGCTCTCTTCAGCCTGGACTAACTAGCAAACAAAGACTCAAAAGACGTACGAGAGGAAAAGTAATATATATTTATTAACATGAAATGACCCCTCCCAATCGAAGAGTAAGAAAATAAATAAACATCAAAATCTATATTACTAAAATCTTTTTTTTCGATGTCTGTCTGTCTGTCTGTCTGTCTGTTCAGTGCAAGAGAAAGTCAGATTATATTTTTTTTTTTTTTTGCATCGGTATCGAACCGACAAACTTCATTTTCGCACTCAGGAATCCTAACCATTGGATAACTGCTGGTAACCCAATATCCAATCACTACTTTTATTCTATTTGTTCGCGGGCTAGAAGGAATGAAATATAACTTTTTGCTATAAACACTTGGAATCGATTCTTCTTGCATTATCTCATACTTATCAGGGGGAGAAAGGAGGATGGCCTAGTTTTAAATAAAATTCTCAGATCTAACCAGTTACCACAAAATCCATTTGACAACAAAGAAATAAAATATTAATAAAATAAAAAACCCTCTAAAAGAAAAGCCATCAATTCATGATACAACGACGCCCTTTAAGTCAAACTGAGGCCTTCTAATAGCTGTATCCCGCTTATTAGGTTCTCTTCAGCCAGACCATTAATACCATGAATACATTACTCTTCCCCTCATAATCCTTTTGATTCTTTAATATTTTGTATTTTTTACTGTTGATCGGTAAGCTGACAGGGCATTTGATTTCCACACTTTCATGCAGCTTTCACTTCTTTAATATTAATTTTCCAAGGGTCATTTTAATTTTTAGGATTAAATGTTATATTATAAACAAATTGTTGACTTTCTTTTCATACCTGCGAATTCTGCTAAAAACTATGTTACTGTAGTAGGTAGATAGTTGTATCAATGAGGTTCCACTATATCCTAAGACAACGCTGAAGGTACGGTTTCATTGACAGGAGACTGAGATGAGATCTGATGGTCAGCCCAATGTTCGCCCATCTGTATCTCTGGGAAAGAAACCCGATACCCATTCCACAAAGGAGTGAGTGAACCCTAGAACCCATCTGGAAGATAATTTCGTGTGAAAAATATTCCCAACAGGCACCGAAATCGGAGATTGAACCTTCCCCCATTCCAACTCCAAATCGCCGTCAACCCCTGACAAAATTAATTAGCTGATTTCAGCACTACATTAAGATTGTTCTTCATTTAAGTAAACATCATGTCAAAACATGTTTTTAGGTTGGATTGATGTGATAAATCGCCAATTGTTGAGTTAACCTTTTTTTCTATCAATATATATTATTATATATGAATCTTTCTCAAAATTATTGTATTCGTATGTTGATGTAAAAAAAGCAATTCGAAACCATTTATTCATCCTGAATCATCGTCTAAATTATCATTACGTTACTCAAGTAATTATTCCTCATAGCATTTGTATGGTGTCTAATGTAATAGCGCAGTAGTGGTCTCATGCCTCTAGAGGGAGCTGGCTAATGGTAATAAAAAGCAAATTATTAATAAACACTTTATATTAAAAGTAATCTGAGTTCTCTTTGAAATAGATATTTAATTACAGGAACAAAACGCCACAAGGTTGGAGCCCGCAGCAATGGGATCCATGCAGCGAAATTACAGACTTCGTTTCTCAAAGGAAATTATTCATTTTCTTGTTCGCTTCAGGTTAGGGTGTGATCCAAGAGGTCTGATTTTTTAGACGTGGTCCCTACTTTTTGATTCTGAACACAATGATGAAGGCTTCATTCTAATATCTGTAATCATTTGGCCATTACCGAGTGTGAGATCGAGCAAGCATAAAAGTAGTAGATATCTCAAATCTGTAACTTAGGGGTAGCTAAATATCATAGAACACAGAATCATGACGGCATCTGTTAGGCTTATCGCTAATTAGGCTAATCGATCTACAAATAAAATGGTAGATCATCGTAGGAATATTTCGGGACCTGCGCCATTCAATTTTAATGCAGTAGAAGAATAGCCAAGATTGAAACGAAGATTTGAGCGTTACCGGAAACCATCCAAACAAGATAAAGAAACATCTGCGAGCAAATAAATACTTCTGTGTATTTAATGAGATCAAGCGGTCGACATAATGCTGTCTTTTGCTTTATATACCGATGCTTTAGATTCTTCCAAATACTATGAAAAGGTAATAGAAGCTTTTGAGAAACATTTTATTGCTAATCGGAGCATGTTTTATGAAAGATCCAAATTCAAACAACGATTGCAAAAAGATGAAGAATCAGTTGATTTTGAATTTTTTACCTCTTTGTATAGAATTATTTAATACTGTAATTATGAAACTAATTATAAATAGAATAGTAGGAGGGATTGAAGATAAAATATTATCTCAGAAATTGCAGACGACTCCAAAGCTTACTTTAAAGGAAGCAAGTCGTAGAGTGAGTAACAGTGAAGAAGTTAAAATACAGCAACGAGATATTCGTCCAAAAGTTTTACGCTCAGAAGTAAATCGTATCCAATTGCTCTGAATATTCCCGAAATAAAATTGCAACTAAAATTTTTAAAATAAGTCGAATCTGAAGATGAAAAATTGCAAATCACAGATAACTAAAGACAGTTATAGAAGATGTGGGAAACGACTGTCACGGACATTAAATTACTACATGTATTGGAATACTAGAATAATACTATTGGAATGCTACAAGTAATAAATGTAAAAGTTCATTGGTCAAATATAGGCAGTAGTAAAGTGGCTGTCAGAGAAATTGCTGAGTTTCCGGATGATTATTTAAAAACTATTTAGTAGAACCAAAAACAGGTTTTTTCTGAAGATGAATGTTTCAAATGATAATATCAGTTTTAAAATAAACACAGCAGCAGATGTAATTGAAAGTTCCGTTAAATTATATCTTAAGAAGTTCAGAAATTATAAACTTCAAGAGCCTCAAAAGAAGTTAGGAGGACCTGATAAACATTAAGAAGTTTCTTATCAGGTCCTCCTAACATCTCATTTCAACTAGAATATATAGGCAGAAGCTATTCAGAAGATATGTAGATAGTAAATGGAATAGATATCTCTCAATTAGGAAAGCTTGCAATCAATGCATTGGTAATTGTGCCACATGTGGAAAAGTTCATGGAACTACAGCATCTAATGTAGGTTCACTGAAAATGCAAGAGGAATTTCCGGAGTTATTTGAAGGACTTAGCAGATTGGAAGTTCAATATGCTCAATTAAGCTAAAAAAAAAGCAGTATCTAGTCCCATGAGAATTCCTTTATAATTGGTCAAACAAGTCAAAGATACAAAACAACAAATGGTTAAGGATAAAGTGATTGTTCCTGATAATGAACAACCACAATATTGAGCTTCAAGTGTGAACGTGCCTAAGCCAAATGGAAACGTACGAATTTGTGTAGATTACACGGAACTGAATAAAAACCTGATCAGTGAATATCGTTAAGATGTTTATTTACTGTATAGAATCGCATTTATCTGTTTCTATTAGCCCTGTTTATTCATTGTATAATCTTGTTATCTTACGTCTATAATTGTATTTATTCTTATTCAGCATTAATTTTATTATCAATTATGTATTCTAATTTTTATTGTTTGTCATCTAATTCCGTTAGTTCGTTCAAATTATCCTTTGACCGATTTTTCTTCCCGGATTAAAGGCCAGTTAAATATCAGTTAAAACCCACATGTAATTTAAATTAATTTGCAAAGCACGGCAATCAATCCCAGCCCTACTACATCAATATTTAAACCACTGTGTCATATAAATTTAGAGAGAGTTCTTCCCAGATCGTATTCTAGTCTAATCTTCTAATTTTTCCAGAACCATTGGCCGCAAAGACTCACCACAGATATTGGTGCCGAAACCACGATTTTGCTACAGCGTACCTTCATTATTGACCGTCGAGAGGAAGTGAGATTTACAGTGCTTATTACATTCCGAAAGAGCCGTAGACTACGTGGTCTTCCTCCGTTTTATATCTTCATGGACAATTCAACAAAAACCTACGCAAGTGTAGCAAGTATCCATTTAGCCAACAATACAATAAATCGGTGAGACGTGAATGGAGTAGCTGCTGCACTTGCATAGGTTGTTGTTGAATTGTCCGTCATGACATCCA
>JAFIDM010076891.1:7261-28203 GCA_023159025.1 Thereuonema tuberculata | reverse complement strand
AATTTCTTCGCTAAAGCCACATTCACTTCAGTATTTTTATTTCATCAAAACGCATTTTTTTTTTAAATAAAAAGAAATAATGTTTTTAAACTTAAATCATTCCTTCAAATGCTATACGCCATTTTGACTTATTAACATTTATCTATACCTGTAATATGATTCTATGAGAAAGCTGAAATACTTCCAAATAATTGAAAGTTTAAGGTTAGTTAAAGCATCCCACTATAGACTTAAGCAGGCCCTGATGCGGAAGTAAATTTAATCGGCATTTCTTGACCAACGAGAATAGGTTGAGATCTGTGGTGAGTCCGACGCCCGCCCTACTTTAAGTATCAGGAAAGAAACAAGGAACCCATTATTCAGAGACCTGGTTGGACCCTATGGTCGGCGACACTGTAACATGTAAAATGTAAAAATATTTTACTGTAAAAATGTATTAACGCACGTTAATTTCCATGTCAGGATCTATACTATTTGTTAATTTCAATGCTAAATACTGAATAACATTACTGAAAATATTTAAGAAAAGTTGATATTCTAATTCATATTCAGTGAATATATCAATTTTATAGTTAAATAAGTTCTTAATAATTTATTTTAATTATTATCATTGGTATTATAAAGTTATCATTAATGAATTGCAGAGAATGAACTTTAGAGAAATTAAATAATAGTGTTTCCAATATTGATTTTTTTAATTGCCTTACAGTTGTTCTCTTTAAAAAAAAATTGTGTTTAAAAAAATTGTATTTTTTATTTTCTTCTTCTTTCTTTCTTCGAATTTGGCCGACTATGGACCACGTGAAATAACTCATGATTATTTTTCTACTTTCTTTCTTCTCTTCCAGTATTCTTTCATTCTTTCACTATGTTGTTTCCTTCTTTCTTCCGTCCATTTTGCTCCCGTTTTCTTCTTTGCCTTTTCTTGAAAACCCTTGAATCCCCTGATCTTTTTTCTGAATTCTTCTCTTCTCTCCACCTCTTCTCCATCTATTTTCATTTCTTCCATGTCTTTTCTGACCTCCTTGATCCATGTCATCTGAGTCTTGGGGTTTCTGTCGAAGAAGGTGAATAATCTCTTCGTCAGTCTACCTTCACTCATTCCTTTAATGTGTCCGTAGAAAGCCACTCTTCTTTTCCTCATTGTGTCAGTTATTTTTTCTGTTTTTGCGTAGATTTCTTTGTTGTTTCTCAGTTTCCATTTTCCATCTTCATATTTTGGTCCCAGGATTTTCCGTAAGATCTTTCTTTCCTTTTTTTCTACCTCGTCCAATTGTCTGGCTGTGTTTAGTGCAAGGCATTCTGAGGCGTAGAGGCCTTCTGGCTTAATGACTGTATTGTAGTGCCTAATTTTAGCGTTTATAGATATGGACTTCTTGTTGTATATATTTTTTGTCAAATGGAATGACAGTTCCATTTTTCTTGCTCTTGCTAGTACCGCTTCTTTGTCAAGGGCGTTTGGTTGAATTATTTCTCCCAGGTATTTGAATTTATTATCCCTCTTGATTTTCCCATACTTTGTTGTGATCTGTCTTGGTGCATCTTTTCTATTGGTCATGTATTCTGTCTTTTCATAAGATATTTGTAGTCCAGCCTTTTCTGCCGTCTCTTTCAGTATATTTATTTGTCTTCTTGCATCTTCAATGTTTTCCGCTAGTATTGCAAGATCGTCTGCAAAAGCCAGGCAGCCAATTTCCAAGTTATCTTTCTTTCTTTCTATTTTTATTTTCTTGATTCCTTCCTCTTCCATTCTTTTCCTCCACTCTCTCATTACTTTCTCCAGCACACAGTTGAAGAGCAATGGGGAAAGCCCATCTCCCTGTCTTACTCCTGTTTTCACCTCAAATGGTTCTGAAATCTCTCCCAAAAATTTTACTTTTGACTTCGTGTTTGTTAGAGTTTTTTTGGTGATCGCAATTGATTTGTCATCAGCTCCGAATTCCTCCAATATATTGAAAAGTGTGTCTCTGTCTATAGAATCGTATGGCTTTTTGAAGTCCACGAATGTCACATGAATGTCCTTGGATCTCAGTCTTCTGTACCTTATTATGAGTTTCAAATTTAATATCTGTTCTGCACATGATCTTCCCTTCCTGAATCCTCCCTGGTAGTCACCTAATTGTGGATCCAGTTGGGCCTCCAATCTGTTTTGTAAAGCTTTGGAAAGGATTTTGTATGTAACCGAAAGGAGTGAGATTCCCCTATAATTGTTGGCATCAGTTTTATCTCCTTTTTTGTGTATAGGGTGGATCATGGCTGTTTTCCAATCTTCCGGTATTTCCTCCGTTTCCCAGATATTTTGTATTATTTTATGTAGGCTTTTGACTGTTTTGATATCTACGCTTTTCCACATTTCTGCTATAATTGAGTCCTCTCCTGGAGCTTTATCATTTTTTAGTTCTCTAATAATCTGTTGGATTTCTGCTAGGTTCGGTGGCTTGGAGTTTTCAAATTTACATTTCGGATTTTGTTTAGGGAATTTTGTTTTCGGTTTTTCACAGTTCAGTAGTTTTTCGAAGTATTTTGCAAGTATTTTGCAGTTTTCTTGGTTATTCAGGGCTATCCTTCCTTCTTCGTTTTTGAAACATAGGTTTGGTGGTTGATATCCCTGAATGTTTTGCTTAAAGGCTTTATAGAATGTTCTTGTGTTGTTCTTTTTAAAGTCTTCATCTATTTGTTGTAGTTGGATCCTATCAAAATTCCTCTTGTTTATTCTTATTGTTTTTGCTGTTCGTGCTCTCTGTTCTTTGAATATGATGTAGTCTTCGTTGTTTTTGGTTGAGTGCCATTTTTTCCAGGTTTTAATCCTTTGTTCAAGGGCCTCTTCGCACTGTTCATTCCACCACCTGTGTTTTTTTTGTCTCGTGAGTGGGGCTATTTCCATTGATGTCTTTACTATTTTCGTTTTGATTTCATCCCATTCATCCGATTTTATGTCTAATTTTTCTTGGAATTCTTGTTTCTTTAGCTTTAGTGTTTCTTTGTTGATCCTCTGTATTGTAAAATTTTTGTTTCGTGTCTTTTTTTGGGGGATAAATTTCAGTTTTAGCGTTGTAAGGTAATGGTCCGTTTCTATGTTTGCACCTTTTCGAACTTTTACATTCATAATTTCTTTCTGGTTATTGAAAGAGATGGCGACGTGATCAATCTGGAATTCTCCCAAGCAATTTTATTTATTTATTTTATTTTAATTTTTTATTATTTTTTTATTTTATTTTAATTTTTTAATTATTAATTTTTATATGTTTTTTATTAATACAAAGTAATTTTTGAAAAACGAATTGATTCCTCTTTCTTATTATTTGTTAGTCCTGACAAGGACTTTTTAAAAAAAAAATCATCTTCTTAATCTTCGCCGCTCAGTTCTTCATCTGAATCAGAAGTACTTGAGTTATTATTCAAGTGTATGGTTACCTTTTCAACAGCTTTATCGACGAGACCATCAATATTCCACAGTTTTTCTTCTACTTTCTGAATGTGTGCCACATAATTTGTCCAATGTTGCGCTGAATTTTTTGTGACAGCTGTGTGGGCAAGTGTTTCAACATCGCTCAACTTAAAAGTGCGATTTTCAGCTGATCGCGAAAATTTTGAAAGAATTTACTCCAGTAAAACTGTTAGCTCCACGATGGCACGAATGGAATGCGAAGGATTATCAGTACGCAGTTTGCAATAAACATTCAATAAGATTTGCTTCGCTTTACTGTTCAATGCTTTCCCTTGACCGGGACGTCGATACAATTTTGATGGGGAAACACCGCCATGATTGAATCCGTTAAATTGCTTACTGCACATCCTTTCTGATCATTATCTAAATTTCTATCTGTTATTAATTCACATACAACATAATGTTATAATTATATCACTTTTATATTAAAATTCACTAAATAAAGTTATTATTAATATCTTAGTATTTATTTAAATTAGGATTTTTGTTAGGGATTGTTTTCTGATGCGTAGTGACAAACCGTCGCACACACTCCTATCTCTGGCAATGCTTGGAAGTTACTGAGTCGCCGACTGTAGCCTTTTTTGGAAGAAAGAATTGAGTCTGAAAATAATCCCGGAATTCGGCAGGAGTCGGAGTTAAACCCGACTCCTTCTGTATATTATCACTTACATGCTTTTCAAATAACTACAATTTAATACATAAGTATAATTCCTTAAACTTATAACATACAAAATATTTAGTAACCAAAACAAATACAATGTTTTACTTGGCTATTAGTAGAATTTTCACATACTTGTATATAAGATGCAATCCTAAACACTTCCACACTCTTTTCTCAATGCTTGTGTTGTGGGATATTTGTCATCCGAAGCAACTTGAGTTGACCTCAGAGATACAAAACCTATTGCAGCCATTACATTCAAGCAGACTGAAATTGGACTAAAAACTGAATAGTGTATCTACAATTTATGAATCAAGATCTGTCGGATACTACGAGATAAGCAGAAAAAAATATCCGTATTGATAAAAGTATTTGAGTTTTTTAAGTTCCTGTTCTTGAAAGTGTAACATATAATTTTCCTTGGAAAAGAATCGTACGCTAAACCTCTCCTACACTCTTACAGATCTGTCCTTATCATACTCGATAGTAATAATAATAAGGACAGGACTATTATCTTCTGCCAAACACGGACTATTCTATTAATTAGTGATGACGATGGGGCTCCAAAATGCGTAGGCCGTTGTCGCTAGCAGCAGGACTGTTCGCCGAGAGGTAAACTATTTTGATTTCCACGGCCATGGACTATAAAGATGCGGAAATATCTAGATTCACGATTTGACTGTGCGATGGACACAAGTGGGTTTAATGGATACCAGGCGAACGTGTCTTACCCGACTGCATTGTGCCAACTGTTAAGTTCGGTGGTTGCAGCAAATGGGAATGGTGGATTTTTCGTGGTTTGGCCTGGGCCCCTTATTTCCTGTGACAGACAACAGGAACTCTGTGCTGTATCAGGCCATTCCCGACAACACTGTCCTCCCAAATCTATGACAACAGTTTGGAAAAGCCCTTTTTTTTCTTTTAGCAGGATAACTGTCCCACACTGATACCGAAGCTTCTGCAGCCTTGGTTTGACGACATGGATGTTCCACTACTTGACTGTCCGTCTCAGAGCCCCGATCTAAATACTATTCGAAATAAGCTTTCCGCACAAACGAACGTCAAGCTTTCCGTGTTCAATTACACTGATCAATGAAATTTTTGGCACATGGAAGAGAGTGGGTGCATCAAGAACAACTTTTCATGCTGAATTCAAATTTGCAGTTTTCTATCATCTATAGTTTTTCGGTGATGAAGATTTTTATCTGCTTATGTCGCGTCAGGCTGTATAACAATTCGTATGTCTCCGTACTCATTTCATTACAGTCGAACCTCACAATCCGTTCCAGGCAGTTCGAATGGCGATTTGTACGAATGGTGAATCATTTTTGGAGATAAGATATAATGTAGACTAGATTAGTCCGTTCCAGACCCACAGATGATTGCTTATATAAACCTTTGTAATAATATGTTAAGCCTAAAATACATAAAAACTATGAAAACAATAAATGCATAGGCCTCTTTTTATTATTTCTTTCTTTTTCAGTATAGATGATATGGTTGATTTCGCCATGCCATACTGAGTTGCCAGGTCAGAGACACGATTTCCACTTTAAAACTTCGCAACGATTTCTTTTTTTTAATTCAATTGTCGTTCTCACTGCTTTCCTTTTTGGCTTAGTTGAATCAGTAATCTTTTTTAGACCCATGGCTGCACTATTTTTAATCAAAATAACAAAAAATAACAATAAAGTTTCACGAAGCTTGCGTGGATGATGTGTAGCGTACGGAAGCTAGCACGATACTGAACTGAAGCGACCGCGAGGCGAGGCCAGTACCGAGGTCACGCAGTCCGAATCGCGAGCAAGCGTACGAATGGCAAGTTCAATTTCACTTGAAAAACTTATACGAATAACGAGTTATACGAATAGAGAGGCGGACGAATGGCGGGGTTCCACTATATATTTTAATATGATTTTCGTATCATAATGTGAAAAAAAATGTACATGACAGCGTACTGTCTACTGTTTGGCGCAACCAATCAGGGGTCGCTTCCAGACTGATAAGAAACGCGGGGTGAAACGTGTGTAAACATTTACTGGTTACCCATTCTGTTTTGTTTAGAATTTACAGTAATGTGTAAGAGTTACTTTATTATTGAGTAAATACGCCAAAAAAGTGTGGAAGTCATTCAGATATTATCTGTCTACGACGAGAAGACGCATAGCACGCCTACATCACGTGGTAAACGATGATTCCATGAAGCCATTTGAGGAATCAGAGCCGAATAGCAATTTTCAGTGCAAATGAGTAAATTTTCTTTCTTATTTATTACAGAGAGGAATTGATGATATAATATAAGACATTATAAATCTATTTTTCTTATATATAATAATAACTATTTTATATTTTAACCGTAAAACTGTAAAACCGTAAAATATAGGAAAGTCGCCTAATTTGGGAAGGTTTTTTTTTAAGTAGCTTATAGAAAAAAATGAAAACCATGAATGTTAGCAGAAACACTAAATATACTTTATTTAATACGTTAGAATGATGATGCATGTTCAATTTCTGCTCTTGTTATATATTTATATTAGATATGCTGCAAAACAAATAATATAGCAAAACTGTCTGTCTTGAAAATGGGTTCCTTCTTATGACCATTGTATATAAACCAAGTAATCAGATATTTGGCACCTGCAGCACCTTTAATGACACCTATCACAAACATATCTCTTGCGTGTAGAGCCAACACATGCTGTATGTGCCCAGTTGATGCATTTGGAGCACTGAATGCAGTTCTCTCTATTGTTGTCGTCTGAGAAGAGCCCTGCACAATAGATGCGCTTCGCGTCTTCATTGTCGTCGCTATCTTCGCTTTTCATCAGACAGGTCAATTATATCTGTTTCGGACTCAGATGAAACTTCAATGATCCTCCGTTTCTTGCCAGTGGGTTTGCCACGTCCAGGTGCCTGGTTTGATGCTCCGCGCTTTCCACGTCCTGCATTCCCAACTTTTTTCGGTGTTGCCACCCTTTGTTTTGAGTTCACTAACTGATGCTTATAAGAAGACCCAGTGATCAGCTCACAGAACAAGTGCGGGATCGTCTGGAACCTATTTGGCTTCTAATTGTTCGAAGAGGGCTGATGTCAGTTGCCAAGACAAATTTGGATCTTACAGTTTGATTAACAGCACTTTCTTCAGATTCCAGTGGTTCGGGAACTGCATTTTTGTGAGATCCTGACGAAGTTACTTCTTCTGGATCCTCATTTGCAGATGGATTATTCTCAGGAGGATCAGCCAGTTCTTCTACAACAGCAAATTCATGGGGTTGGAAATTATGACGGTTGCATGGGAACAGATCTGCTTTCCGGAAACCGTTTGCTGCTATTTCTGCTGTAGCTGCCTGTACTTAAGCATTACGAAAAATGTCGCTTACATGATACACAGTTACAACACGACCAACATGGCACTTCATCCAGCTCTCAATCTCCTGAGCATAAAATGTCTTCAGTGGCCCCATAAACGAAAAGTCCAATGGCTGCATTTTATGGGTGCTATGAGGCGGCAGAGACAAAATAGAGACATGGTTATCTCTGGCCAAATTAATCACGTCAATATTTCGGACATGGGTGAAGTGTTCATCCACGACAAGAACCGCAGAATCATCTTTCGTTGGTTTCACATGGAGCAAGAAGTGACGAAACCATTGCGTAAAAATGTGTGTTTGAATCCACCCTGACAGATGGCATGCATAAATGGAACCTAGAGGAGCACCATCCATTAATTCCATCTTCATATTCTTCCGTGGGAAAATCATCAGAGGCGGTATGAAGTGTCCCGAAGGGCTCATGCATGTCACTACAGAAATAAGTGCACCCCTTTCCGCAGCCTGTAGAGAAGCGATTTGCTTTTTACCCTTCATTGCAACAATTTTAGTATGCTTATGCTGCCCAACTGTGATACCAGTTTCGTCACAGTTAAACAATCTGGCTGGGTTGCTCTTGATTGAAGCTAAGGCCGGCTCATAAATGTCAAAAAACTTGCTAACAGCTTCGGCTGTGAAACCGTTAGCTCTGGCGAATGAAAGTCCTTGGGGAGACCTAACAAAGAGTTCGGGATTCCTTTTTAGGAAGTTGCATAACCATTTTTTACCAGCTTGCAGTTTGTCTTTCAAAAATGGGTTTTCAATGTTATTTTTTTTAGCAAGCTAATAGGCAAATCTTCGGACATCTTTTCTAGAGAGACCATAGAATCACTGTTCCATTTGGATGCAATAATTCTTCAAGTCCTCTTCCAGTTCTCGAGGAAAAATAGGTTTCCTTTCCATTTTGGTGTCCATAGATTCATCTGGACATTTGTTGTCTTTAAAATAGCGTTCCAATGTTGTTTGAGGAACGCCGAAGATGCGAGATGCTTTATAGCTCCCCATTTCTTTATTGCGCATAGCTAAAATGGCAGCCTTTATTTGTTTGGGGTCCCAACGTTTTCTAGGTGCCATCTGCAAAAGAAACATAGACTATTGTTAGGAACTCTTTCTCTGTTTCTTTGGTATGCCATTCAGCATACAAAATAAAAACATGTTTACAGATATTTAAGTAGTATTTATTGAAAATTAATTTTAAGGATCGTCTATTAATCACGTGAGGCTCGAAAGGGGGGGGGTCGGAAAAAATCACGAACTATCACAAGGGGGGAGGGGGGATGTAGTGAGATATCATATATATTTATTTTTTCGTTGAACGCGCGATTTCTAAACCGAAAAGCGGCGCGTGACCTTGACTTGCCGTTGCCAAGTAACGATTTCCCTTAATTTTCCAGAATTAAATTAGATTATATCTGTATTTAAAAATAGTATTCTAAAAATTTTTGAGATACTTTGTACCCAAAAAATACATGTGATTTTGGGTAAAGGGGGAGAGGGATAGTGTAAAACCTTACCACGCATCACCAGGGGGGGAGGGGGGAGTTAAAAAGTTGCTAAAAAAAATCACGTGATTAATGGACCACCCCTTATAGGAAGCAAATGTGATTAAACATACATATAGACGAACTTAATGTTACAACGAATAATTTGGGATCCCAATTTGGGGAGCCCCAAATTAGGACACCCAGACTTCCCCAAATTGAGGCACCTGCACATACTACCAACGTGCTCCATTAGTGCACTGCGAAGTTCGTGAACAACGAAACTATTTATGTCATTGCAATCATAAAACGGTGTAGATTTAATGTATGTACAGTATATTTATTTAATCATATACTCATCTCTTAGAATATATTTCCAGCTTTCTAACAGCGAACAAAATCTTCAGGAACGTGAACAATGCTTTCCTGCTTGAAGCAACACAATACAATGGCGTTCTATTGAAATCGTGGGCTTCCAAGGTCAGTCACATGCCCCCCCCCCTCTCTAGTTCCAATGTTCATCGCATGATGGCACCACCTAAATCACAGAATACATGACCTCCCCAAATTGGGGAACCTCCCCAAATTAGGCGACTTTACCGATTGTAAATAAATTCTATTAATTATTGTAAGTAACAAATATAAACACTTGCTTTATTTGCTTTATTGCTTTATTTAGCAATTATTTGTTGACAGTGAAAAAAAATTGTTTAAAAACAATCCTGTAAAATTCCTCACAACATTTACAAATAAGCAAAAATAAGACCAATGGCATTCGCACTTTTACTAAAAATAGAAGTAGATTGAGAATGATTTTAATATTTAAATATCTAGTCGAAGCTCATGCATCTGCTTAAGAAATGAAAATTTAATGACTATAAAAAAAATTACACTAAAAATAGGGCCGGTTTCTGCTCCGAATGGAGCTTTCTTCATGCTATGAAGAATTACAAGATAAAGGGCGAGAAAATAAGCAGAACAGCAAATTAAATTATTAATTATTACAATTAAATTAATACAATTAATTCAATGTAATCCAATGACTGATGAATGTGGTCTTCACTTCATCACGTCGTTATCACTGCTAATGTGCGATCGTCAACAACGCTGCTTTGGAGTCGACATGAACTATCGGCTACTTCTAGCTCCAACTGTTGGCCGAAAAATCAACTCCTATCTTTACTCCGCGTCGACCCTCCCTGGATACACACGCCTTTACTGCCTGACTTCAAAAACTCAAAATAAAACTAAAACAAAATAATATGTATCATATCGTAAAATTCACAATAAATAATTTAATGCAAATGTTCCATGTTGATTTATATAGTTTCTTCTTTTTATTTTATTTTACTATTTTTTTCCCTCTTTCATTGTTTCTACTTCCCTTTCTTCCATTACTTGGACGATCGTGCATTCCTTATTCTGGTATTATGGGCACAGATAATTATTCATTGTAAACATTGAATAATGTCATAATGAAGAATGATTCCAAGCATTTCCTTTGTAATTGCTATTGGTACACAGCAGGAATAGTTGGATTACAAAAGTCAAGAATTTATTTGAAACTCATCCCATGTACATATCAGTACATCATCAGTACAGTTAAGCAATCAGTATTTTCGTTCGTGATGGCCCTTGCAAGTTCCCTAGTCCCCTTCTCCATCCTTCGTTGGGTTTCCCAGAATAAAGACAGAGGTGGTCCCTGCACATGATCGCATACACTACTTTTTTTTGTCGTTATGGTACTTCTTTTTATGTTCCGAATGATGTTGGAAACTGTTTTAGTAGCTAGAACAGTCAGCATAATTTTATAAAGTCTGCATATCTTGTTGAACGCTGGATAGACTTCATGGTGATATGGAATGGATAAGTATTTAAGAACAGGCTGACGTACTGACTCTTCCAAATTATTAAAATATTTGTCCATCACCCTTTTCATACGTATATTTATGAACTTTTCTGGGTAATCATTATTAGCTAAAATCTCACGAATCTTTCACATTTCATTATGGAAACTTTCTTCATTACTTCATAATCGAAAACCCCTAAAATACAAACATGGATATCAAATTCATTTTGTTTGATAATGGGCCATATGATAAAAAATAACGCATCTCTCCACAAAACGTCAGTTTTCTGTCCACATTTCTTATCTTGTTTTCCCTACTTGTTATTAAAACATCCGAAATCTGTACGCTGTTCTTGTTTTCATGTTCAATTTCAAATATGATATTAGGATGCATCTGTAGAAAAATGTCGAGGAAACATTACTGTATGGCAGTAGTGTATGCGATCAAATGAAAAGGAGTAGTGTATACGATGACGTGCAGGGACCACCCCTGTCTCTACATTGGGGAAACGCAACGAAGGGTAGAGGAATGAGCTAGAGAACATGCAAGGGCCAAAACTAACAGAAATACTGATTACTTACCGAATGTACATGGGATGAGTTCCGAACATATTATTGACATTTGTTATCAAATTATTCTGGCTGTGTGCCAACTGCAATTACAAAGGAAATGATTGGAATTTTTTTTCATTATGACATTATCCAATGCTTACAATGAACATTTATCTGTGCCTACGATACTAGAATATGGAATTAACGATCTTCCAAGTAATGGAAGAAGGGTAAGTAAGAACGGTGAAAGAGGAAAAAAAAATAAAAAAAAAATAAATAGAAGAAAATATACAAAAGAAAATGGGGACATTTGCATTAAATTATTTTATTGTCAATTTTATTATATGATACATATTATTTTGTTTTTGTTTTAGTTTTTAAAGTCAGGCACTAAAGGCGTGTGTATCCTGGGAGGTACTGTAGGTTTGAATTGAGAAAAGCTTACCTGAACAATTTTCTAACGTATTTCAAACCAGAGACAATTCCAAGATATGTCAATATAATCATGAATAATCTGAGGGAAATAAAAAGCAAAAGAACAACGCAACAATCACGTTCAAATAAAGATGAGATACACTTGATGCGATGGAGTATCAATTGTTGGGCAATGAACTTGTGTGCTGTTATAGTTGTGTTGTTACTGATGGTTTGTTAGTCAACGAATGAAGAACGGAAAAAGATGGTGGAATACGATGACAAACAAGGATGTATTCGGAAGTCTTATTCGCTAAAAGTTGCAAGGGAATATCGAAGATAAATATTCCTTGTTTCTGCAAATAAGTGGCTCATAAACGCAAGAGATACGTGCCGGAAAACGGATTTGAAGTTCGACTAAACCGAAAGGATTAAAGGAATAATCTGGTTCGAAAGTTCATCTTCAATCGGATTCGAAAGTCTATGAATTCGAAGACATCGTCAAGCATCCACTGAAGGCGACTTAATGTTGGACGATCAGACCGAAGATGATTGAACTTCAGCAGATTGTAAGTAATCTTTGATTTACCTTACACAGACGGGGCATAATACACGAATACCGTTATCATCACTTTTCTTCAAGAAGAACAGATTAACAGACACCAGTAAAGGTTACAAAGTTGAAGATTCAAGACATTAATACAAGTGTAGATAAAGTTGATACAAAGAGACTTTGAGTTATCTCATTTAAGAAGAATGTTACACAAGCTTATAAATCGATAACATAGAACACTTCGTATTATGAGACGTAGTTTCATGCAAGTGAAATAGACTTTACATTTTTATGTAAAAGGAACTTATAACAGAATATACATAGATTTGTTTTATTGATTTGCCTTTGTTTTCTTTTATACATGTTAGCTACACATAGGTGTTATTTTAGCGGGTTGTACGAACACTCTCTGCCGGAGTAAAGGTTTTAAAAATAACAGCTCCATTAGCAAGCATTAAGTACGCTTCAGGTACGACACGGAGTCAAGATAGAAGTTCATTTTTCGGCCACCAATTGGAGATAGGAGTAGCCAATAGTTCATCTCGACTCCACCGCAGCGTTGTTGACGATTACTCATCCGAAATGATAATGACGTTATGAAGTGATGACCACATTCATCGGTCATTGGATTTTATTGATTTTTTTTTAAATTTAATTGCATTAATTAAATCAGCTGCTCTGTTTAAATTCTCGTCTTTTATCTTGTTATTCTTCATAGCATGAAGATAGCTCAACTTGGGCCGGAAACCGGTCGTATTTTTAGTGTAATTTGTTTTATAGTCAGTAAATTTTTATTTCTTGAGTAGATGCATGAGCTTCTCTTAGTTATTTAAATATTATAATTCTTAGTAAAAGTCCGAATCCCATTGGTCTTAATTTCTAAATTTGTAATTGTTCTGAGAAATTTTATAGGATTGTTTTTTTTTTGGAACTGTCAACAATTAATTGTTAAATAAAACATTATAACCGTAAAGTATATATATTTGTTACTTATATTACTTAATATTATTTTATATACAATTACGATTTTTCATAATTTAAATAAATAAGAAACAGTATAAATATAATAGTTCCTAAATAGCAAATCAGTTTATATATCGTTATGGTTAAAATGTAACATAGGTATTATTATATATAAGAAACATAGATATTTAATGGTCGTATTTTATATCATCAATTCCTCTATGTGATAAACAAAAATTGAAATCTATGCAATTGCACTGAAATTGGAGAAACGGCTCTGATCCCTCAAATGGATTCATGGAATCGTTGGTTACCATGTGACGTAGGCGTGACCAAGCATCTTCTCGTCGTAGACAGAGAATAACTTTCATGTTGGATGTGGAGAATTGACATTGAAAGTTTCACGACGAAGTTTCACTCCATTAGTTAAAAAATGTTATTCACTATATTTAAGCTTTAAGGTGGAGGATCAAAATAACAACTGGACCCCACATCTGCTGCTCGATCTATGTGAAAAGTTTGACAGACTGGACAAATGATTTTCGGCATATGAACTTTGCCACATCATGATGTGGCGTGAACCATAAAACGATTCATCGCACTGTTATTTCTATCTTATAAACTGTCACTATCTATTTTGTCAGGTATGCTGTTTTACGTTCAATCATGCTAGATTAGTGTGATTTTTCGATATTATTTCATATATATACCCAACTTCGATATTATTTCATATATATATATTCTATCATAATACAAGGTAGATATAATTATGTTGCTTTATTTAGCTGCATCCTGCTGATGCAACCAATAGTCGGAGAGGCACAAAAAGTTGTACAAATACTATCCAAAGGATGCGCTGAAGGATTCTGCCAAAAAAAAAAATAGTTTCAATATCGTCCGCTAGAGGGCCCTTTCACACTATATGAACGGAAAACAAAAACAGAATGTTCAAAACAAATTTGTTTCACACAAATAGTATCAGAAATTTGAACAAGTCATGTGATATTGCTTAATATGTTACCCCTGACAATGAACTGTAGACAATGAACTGTGCACTCAACCGCTTACCGCAGATGATCACCCATGATAGTTCGCACATAGCGTAGCGTGATAATGTCTTTTAGTTCTGCTAATGTTGGAATTCCTCCACGATACACTTCATCTTTGAGGTATCCCCACAACCAAAAATCGCATGGAGTTAGGTTCAGAGAACGTGGTAATCAGGCAGTTGGGAACTAATTACTTGATAATTGGTAAAGTGTTGACACAACAAAGCTTGCACAAACTTGCCAATATGAAAAGGTACACCATCACCCATAAAAGAAAGTTGAATCAAGACACTGTCTTTCCTACAGTTAAGGTATCACAAAGTTCCGGAGCATGTCACGATATCCAGCCACAGTCACGGAACATGCCTGAGGAGCATTAGCAGCAATTTTTTCAAATAAATAAGATCCCAGGGTAAAGTTGAATGTGAATCCACATCAGACTGTAAGCAGGCCCCACACATCAAATTCCGTGCCCAGATATCAAATACAATACTGGGTCTTTCCTCCTTCTCCCCATGTTATGAGGAAAATCAAACAAAAAAATAAGCTTGGACGAAAGCAGAGACATTCCCTGGAAAACGTATGGATTTTCCTTGGACCATACACAGCAATTTTGGTGTTCCAGTTCCATTCAAATAAAAGTGTACTTCGTCGCTCCATAGGATGTCCATGACCAACTTGCATCCTCGCCAGTAAGATCAATGCAAAAGTGAGTCGTTTCTCCTTGTTGCCTGGAAGCAGTTCATCTGTGTAACTGATCTTGTATTGAAAAGCATGAATTAGGTTTCTGAGGATCTTACTAAACTGTGCACCAGGTTAGATCCAATTGTCATGATGCACTTCGGCACTATCTGAACCTGCAGCATTCTCGAATGACTGCTAAACGATAAATGTAGCAAGGTCTTCAGTCACGTGTTTCCCAGTGCACTTTCGTTCTATGCCTTGTTGCACACTTAAAGATCAGGTTTAATCAAATTTTTGGATCATTTTTCTCACATCTTGTGGTGACATCGGTCCAAGGCGTACTTTTTTAGCTCGACGAAATTCACGAATCGCAGCTACTACATTACCTTGACTTTTGCAATAAAACTTGACCATCAATGCACTTTCTTGTAAAGTCATAGTGATTGCGGCTGTTGCTTATAACACGTTCTCAGTTCACACTGAATATTTATAGCCCGATGTCGGCTGCGTTCCTGATATCTATGCAAATCAGATTGTTTTCTGTTTGCATAAAGATTAACCCTATGCAATTGTGATGATATTTGGACAACTTTTACAATAAAAAAAAGAAACGTTACAATTAAAACCGTACTCTCTTGTTTTAGCATGTTTAATGGTTTTTCTACAACTGTTTTCATTATTACAGCAAAAAGCTTTTATAACTATTGTTTTTTTTTGCAGTTTCGTTGAGCGAATCCTTTGAATAGTATGTGTGCAATTTTTGGTGTCTCTCCAACGATTCGTTGCAGTTGCAGCATGATTTAAATAGCCCAACTTTAAATATAAACAACTTCTACTAATATTCAATAAATATGCATTTATTATATTTATAAGGAGATATTTTAATCCTCTCAGTCGGTCTCACCACCGATCATTGAAAAGCACAATTATTTAATCCATAGTCGACTCGATTAAATATTCATTCAAGTATTTAGTTAATAAATTATCCGAATGTAAAGTCTCTTTGATCGAGGAAACTGAATTTTAGGCTATTCTGACAGTGGCCATCACTTCTCCAGCCATGTGTTAGCAACCGGACGTTCGGCTAGTACACTTACTTCTCCAGCCAACCGACGCTATGGTTTCCCGCGGTTTTCAAAAAACAATTCTTCTTCGAGTTTGAAATGCTGCATACGAAGAGTTAATAATAACCATTTGAATTTAAAAAAGCAGATTTTATTAGAGAACAATGTTATGTCGGGACGACGATTACACTCACCCCGCAATCTGGGCTATGAATCCAGTGGATTTGGATGCGTCATCCACAGGACACCATTAGACGTTTTTGTATGCATCAGTTCCATAGAATATATCTGCTTGTATCGAATCAAAAGACGTTTCAGAGCCAATTTTTGAAAATGATACAAAATAAAGAGTTGAAGATCTTCGAATATCAATTTTTATTTTTTTTATTGAAAATTAGTTCACAAGCTAGATATATGTGTGTGTGATCATGTTAAGGAACTAAGCACAAAGTTTAACAACGATTTATCTATTTTTAACACTTTTTGTATTTTTTTGTGTACACCGATCACCTCACCTCAGCCACACAAAAATAAATTCTGCAAAAATAATGTGTTACAAAATTTACAAAAATATCTTTTCATTTCTGAAAAATACACCTTCTTTGTCCCGCTGACAGTGACTAAATAATTTTAAACCTGTATTTAACGAATGTCTATACCAAAATAGATGTGTGTGTTCAATTTTTATTTGTTTTGCTTGATAAACACTGCATAATTAAATTAATTTAACGGTGCTAAAACTTCTAAATTGATTTGTGCATGCTGATATTGGTTTCATTAATACTTACAACGCACAAATATAAATTACAATTTAATTTTTCATGAGTTATTAGCTAAAAAGTAGTACGAACGGAGGTGAGAAATTGTGACGGAGGTGAGATAGCAGTTACAGAAGGGCAGGCGATCACCCAAATCAACTTTAATATTTCTAACTTAAGCAGAATTTCAGACTTGAGATAACTGATGTAACTCATGAATAAGATGTTACTGTTTGACAAATACTCATACTGCCTTTTTCCAGTTATGAAAGCAGCGCCGAATTCTACCTGGGTGCTTTGCTTCAGGTAGTAAGTCAGTAATCTTATTTTTGTTATAAATCGGCTTTACAAACTCGGCTTCACAAACCTATTATTGCCAACTGGATATAATGACCAAAGTTTTATTTCAATATTAAAAAAAAATGTTGTAATGGCTACCGTAATTGTTCCATTTAACAAATTGTAACTTACTGAATTACTAAAAACCTGTATTTCTGCCAAAACCAATAATTTTAATAAAAAACCTCTCATAGCCTACATTAACGAACCCAAACCAAACGATTATTATGCTGAAAAAAAGGACTTAATAGAAATTATGATTTTATGATGATTTATTTTGAAATTTCTGTACTAAATCTTGCACAGTTCAGCAAAATGATAGAGCTCCGATTCATTCATTTTACTTTCCTTAAAAGTATATATTTTGTAATCATGCTTTATGAAGGTTGATTCCTTTACAAATATGTGAGTTTTTAGTTCACTCCAAAGTAAGTCTCGCCTCCGAACAAGTAGTCTCACCATGGTCACTAAGCTAAATGTGACGGAGGTGAGAAAATGTTTATTTTTTGGATCTCTTTGATCTATTAGCAGCGACAGCCGCTGCCATCCAATACAGCTATCAAGAATGTTTCAATTGTAATGGATTTAGCTCAATTTTTAAAAGAAAATCTTAATATTTCAACAATTTAGGATGTGATAACCTATTTGTATACACTGCATAAATTCGATTTTCATATAGGAATCCAAACGAAATCCGTACTTAGTGGAAGCAAAAGATGTGCTGCATAGTTTGAGAAAAGGTGGCCATGACAATTGGACATCTCGAAAACCAAGACAAGGTTTCTGCGTTTTCAGAAAATAAGTATTTACTTTGTGTGACGGAGGTGAGAACGCATTTCGGGAACAGGCATATCACATTTTTTTTTAACTAACATGGAATTGTTTAAAAATTGCTTATTTTCCAAGACAGTATTATTACTTTCAAACTAATCCATATCAATAAGAATTCTAAACAAGTAAAATTTATTTTGTCTTTCACAGACATCAAAGGTGGAAGTAGTTGAATGGGAACGGGCTGAAATTGCAACTATCTCACCTCCGTCACATGCTATTTCGTTGTCGTTAATAAACAAAACAATTAAATTTAGGCAATAATGTGAAGGAAAAAAGTGCTATTTTCTAGAAATTGTGTCTTTTTTATTATTAAACGTTTACATCAATTTTTAATTATTTGTTGAAAATTGGGAACGCACAACAAGCCAAAAGTGCATCATTACGAGAAATTGGCTCATCACAACATTCTAGCATGGAAAGATTCTGCGCCTATTGTTCCGAAATAAACAGCTCCATTTCTCTAACAGTGCTCTGGCGTCAGTTTCTTTCCATCCTCTTTGCACATGTCGTGTTTTATGATGGTCTCCGGATGTCCTGTACGTAACGTTGTGAGAATACTCCGAAATACAATTAAGGGTGAGTGGATGACAACATATATTCTCCTGAAGCACGCCAGTATCGTAAGCCTGCATCTCCATCAATTTGTCTACGGTTCGTTGTGACGCAATAGGCTGCGGAAATGCAATTAACTCTCTTTGGACGGAGTACAGGACGATCACATGATCCTGTGATTTTGTCTAGTAATTACTACTCTTAACTAACTACTGCCAACCTAACGTTGCCAGACCAATTGATGCAAACAATATAGTAATGGAACATCACCGCGATAGGCGATAAAACGATATGTCCAACCTAACTTTGTGAAGCCCACGATCAGCCATCTGTTAAATTCACTTATTAGTTGGTAAGATTGTAGGGTGGTGAGTCGAGGCATCCTCAGCGGCTATAGAACCGCATTCAACCACAAAATCTGTCGGAAGCGCAGAAGCAAACTAGAAATGATATTTGATAAGTAAAGCAGGATGCACGGCTCAAAGGCAACGCTCTGTGCATTCATATGCTGCGATTGTTTTACAATTTGCGTGTCTACCCATGGGATATTTGAGTACTAAGTTTCGAAGTTATTCGACAAAATTTTAAGGTGCATCGTTTTTTTTTTTACACAAAGTGTGTATGACCTGACTTTAAATTAGATAATACTTGCATTATCCTCTGAAACGGCTTTATAGATAAAGGAAAAGCCAAAAATAATTCGTTGAATATAATAACATCGAGATATAATATGTCTGATCACTGATAAATTACATTTTAGTGTTAATGGCGGTTTCACGTTTATACTTTACAGAAACTATATTCTTAAATCAATTTTACTTTTATGTTTTTTTTTTTCTCACAATAAAAGCAATACCTTAACAATGAAAATAAATTCGAATTTCGCAACGTTTAGCAACAACAATTGAAATGCTGTAGAGAAACTGAATAAATTGCAAATATATCTTCGATTTTTTTCTTAGGCTGCATTTGAAACAAAGCTGTGTAATTGCTGTTTTAGGCTTCATGTAAGTTCATTATACAAAGATATACTATACTTTGATGGAGCTATAAATGAAACTTTAGTTTGGAGGATCGTGAACAGTCATGAAACAATCAGTAACAGTACTAGGAGAAATAAAAGGAAGCTATAAATTGTACGAACACCATAAAACAAATGCTTAAATATTATATTATATTAGTGAAATTATAAAATAAAGAATAAATCATAAATATAAAACAGTTGGCATATTTATGCTCATAGGGTCATTAGATGCATTTATGGATCGTGTGAATTCTGAGCATCAAACCAGTCACCACAAAATCCATTTGACAATAAAGAATTGAAATAATAATAAAATTTAAAAAATTTCTCTGAAAGAATAGGAATCAATTCATACCATAAGGCAGGCCTTCGATTAGCTGTATCCAGCTTATTAGGCTCTCTTCAGCCAGAGCATTACTTCTATGAATATATTACTCTTCCCCTCATAAACCTTTTGATTCTTTATTATTTTTATATTCTTTTACTGGCTATCAGTTAACTGCCAAGGCATTTCCTTTCCACACTTTCATGTAGCTTTCATTTCCGAAATCTTAGTTTTCCAAAGGACACTTTAGTTTTTACAACAAAATCTTATATTATAAACAACTTGTTGGCTTGCCTTTCATTCCTGCGATTTCTGCTAAATACTATGTTACGATATAAGTTTGTAGAAAGATTGTTGTATCCCATGAGGTTCTACTATGTCGTACGGCAATGCTGAAGTTAAGGTTGACAGAAGACTGAGATGAGATCAGATGGTCAGCCTAATGTTCGCCTACCTGTATCCTTGGGAAAGAAACCCGATACATGTTCCACAAAGGAGTGGGTGAACCTTAGAACCCTACCTGGAAGAAAATTTAGTGTGAAAAATATTCCTAATAATCAGCGAGATCAGAGATTGAATTCCCCCCCCCCTCATGCCGCCTCCAACACGCAGTCAAGTGATATCGGAAATACCGGATAAAATTCATTCGTTCATTTCAGCATTTGAAAATATCATTGCAATAAAGTTCTGTCACGTTTTTTTTTATCCCTGTGGTTTTTTTTCCGTCAAAAAACGTGTCTTTTTTATTATTTATTTTTGTTTCTTTTCTATCGTTAATTTCGTTTCGAAAGTGTAAAAATTCTCTGTTTTATTTATTTTCCTTTATTTTCTTTGTGAGTTTATTCCTCCTTTCTGAGCCCCGTTAATTTGTATTTCCGTCCTCTTTTGTTTTTCCCTAATTCGTTCAGACTCGCAGTCTCCCCTTAATCCGTTTATTGTTTAGTAATTTTATTTCACCCTTTCCCGCGCTGTAAGCCGATTGGTGGAAGTGTTTAGCGTTCAGTAAAGTTTTTTTTTTTTT
>JAFIDM010076711.1:0-17475 GCA_023159025.1 Thereuonema tuberculata | reverse complement strand
ACTCATTTCCGTTGGGGCATACGCGCAGATAATGTGCGTCCTTACAGATCTTAAGAATGTCACAGAAGCTACCGCATCCGGGGTAACCGATGCACCACCACTGGGGCCCCAGGGTGATGGTGAAAAGAGAGCTACTGAGTAACATTACTTCAGTATCATTAAGGTGTTGAGAATTTCTAGTTTACAAATTAAGGAGGTTTTTTTTAGATAAATTAGCACTTTTGTCTCTAGCTACAAAAGTAATACGTACACAAAATCAATGGTTATGTATCTAATATCTTAAATAAATATCATTAAAATTTCATCGTCCTCAAGTTCTTGAGTTATCTTGGATATAGCAATTTACAAATTAGCAGACGTATGACAAAACTCTAGAATCTTTTCAAAGAGGCCTTACATGATGCAATCGATGTCTGTCATTTTAACATATATATAAGGAACCATCATCTAATCAGTTTCATTTGTTGCCCTTAACCTAATCTGATTCTGGAATAATACTAGGGCCCTCATACAATCTAATACGAAAGGTCTGACCTTAGTACTTTACCAGATCTAATTCACCAGACTACATGATAACCTGCGAGAAATGGAGCAAATTATTAAATACAACTGCTTTCACTTTCTAAAAAAAATTTTTTGGTTAAATCTACTAACGTAATTTATTTGGACATTTCATTTAAAATGCCAAAATACGTTCAAAATGTTATGCATTTTTAAAGCCCTGTACTTTGAGACGCGCTTGTTTTTTGTTTGCTGAAAAATAGTTACGTCACAATCACGTAGGGTTCTTCAAGATATCGTCAAGATATCACGGTCGGACTTTATATATTCTTCATAAATATGTTTATTGTCCAGTACCTACAATATTGTAACTGGTCTTATCTTTTCAAAAGTTTGAAGTAATCATAAATCTAATACATAGATCACAACACGTGACAACGAAGTTTCACCACTCTCTCTCCAGTTACCTCGAGATCATGCTTAGTTTGATTGTTACGCACTTTTATCGTCAGTACGTAAGTGAACTGGCAGTCTCTAATTGATATTCATAGACTCAAATGGCGCTAGGTAAAGCTATTTGTCGTGAAATGTTGAATTTAGTGAAAGTTGTAAAAAAGCTCTTAGAAGAATTAGAATTATATCTTAATGAAAACTAGTATTTGTTAATACACATTTCAACAGCATAGAAAAGCATGGAAAGCATGAGAATTTGTTGTCACTTTGCCAAAAGCAGAAACGATTCTATCACAAACAGTTTCGGCTAAAATATCTTGACAAAGAATTTCGGGATGTGATAATTTTGCTACTGTTAGGCCAAAAGCCATCATTGCATCTACATGTGTCAGATGATGCCTTACCTTTTGGACAGAAAAATATATGTTCTATGAGCTACAAAAAACAATCGTTTTCTGTGGAAACAAGTTTTGTTTCCAGCAAATTCAGAAAGAAGGCTAAGAGGAATTACTGAAACAAAAATCCTATGTAAAAACTCGCGTTCGCAAGGTTCAAAAAGTGTAATGTAAATGATGCAGTCTGCAGTTCTGCAGTAGAAGGGTTACCGCGGATGAGTATATAACAACTCTGCAGGAACATTTACTAGTTTCTAAGCGCATTTGGTAATCCACCATACATACTGTAAGAAAAAAAATGGTAGAGCTTAAAAAAAAAATCTACCGAACAACTAATTAGCTATGGAACATAATGTGAGAACATTTTATGACCTCTGTCAAACAGTGATTTGTCACCAATCGAGAAATTAAGGCGGCAACCGAAGCATACAGTATCCAAAAGTCATCCATAGTACAGTATCCAAAAGTAGAAAACTCAAGAGCTACCTATCGAATTTTGCCACTACGTGATCTACAGGATGGGTCAAAAGTTTCCGTACTTAGGCGTAAACAAGAACTTATCTGACAAAAAAATTTTATTCATAAAATATACTTTATATGATTGCCATTACTTGGAAAACCGAATCAAATGTTAAATGTCTCAAAAGATAAAAATCAAGAAGATTAAAATCTAGTTAAAAAATAAAAAATTAAAATATTAATTTCTTTTATGTATAGAAACTTTTGATGTACTTTGTACAATATTAATGCCTATGGAAAATATTCACTAAATATATTTGCCATCTTTTTTTTATGATTTAAATCGATGATTATGATATGCTTTTTTTTATCCCATCTGCGTCTGTTTTGTTTTTTTCCCTCATTAACGATGCGCATTTGTTTGCTTCACCTCTTCTCAGTCAAATTCTCAAAGCCTTCGACCTTGTCGAGTACAGTCAGCAATTGTGATAGTGATGAACTAAACCGCCAAGTTTGATGCAATGAATTTTATATTTTTTTTTCTTTTTTTTAAATAGTTTCTTGTCTACTTGCAACAAACGAAGACCTTATGTTTTGGAAATCTGAAACTTACTTTCTGTTCCTTTTTTTTTTTTTGGAATATACAGGGCGTGTATCAGTTGGATACGGTCAACCCGGTAACTTCTTCCTGGGAGCCATTTTCGAGAGTAGATTATACGTTTTCACTAAAATTAGACAATGCGAGCACCGGAATGCTTCGCCTGTGAACAAGGATGGGCATGCACATGACATCAACACGAGTACCTCGATACATTGAACGCGCATTAGTGATCGTACGATAATTCACAATGGCAGGCAGGGAAAGTGGTGCGTTCCAGTTGACGTTAAAGCAACATGTGTCCCTTATTAAGTTTAATTAGTCGAATGGCAACATCTCTGCAACAAGATGTTTATCTTAATGAGGAATATGGCTTTTCTCCGATTCGTGAAACAATGACTGCAATCAAGAGGAAATTTGAATACACTGGTTCTGTTGCAACAAAACATGCTGCGGAAAGGGTCACACATGCAATCATACAGGGAGAACCATCACATCATCGCCGAAAATGACCAGATCACTTGAGTGTTGCTACTGTACACAAAATTGACCTGGTCCAAATGAGACACCCTGTATATTGAATATAATAATAAAAATCTTCGTTTAGAAATTGCAGTATAAATTTTATTACTTGCAAATGAAAACATTAAATATATCCAAAAGAATACATTAAATATATCTCTGATCTTCAGAACAAACACAAAAGAAATTTCTTAGATAAAGAGCTGTACTTTTTTGCCATTTCAAATTCGAGTTACAATCGATGAGAAAGTTCATAAATTTGCACTTTAAAACATTTTGTTTTGGTCGTACTTAGTTGCTTCATTACTCTTGTACCTCGTATTTAGCACTTATCAAATTAATGTTTCAAAATTTAAAAAGATAAGCAAAGCTATTAAGATTTAATTTATGTAAACAAGACATCTTTTAGTGTCTTCATAGTTTTGCATTTTTAAAATGTTCTTTCCAGGAAAAGACAAACACTGTCACCAAAGGGAAGGCAGCAAAGCAAAGGTCACAGGGAACATTGTCTTCATAACTGAGGAAGCTTAGAATGATATTCAACTTAGAGTTAGGTCAGGAGTGCGTGCACGGACAAATCATCTTTGTTTTTACAAGGGCACTTTTTGTTTTGACCTATTACCTTAATAGGCTTTATTTGTGCTACAACTTAATGACATTCAAGCAACTGCAGAAGCCGTTTTGCGACTTCTTCTGTAGCAGCTTTTTAGTAGCTGTCGTCAAGTAAAAAGAAAACCAGTTCTTTCTTCACACGGATATACGGAATGCGCTTTTTCTGTATTTCATCTCTGTACTTTTACTTCTATTCTAAATATATCTTTCATTGGACACTGATGAATCAAATAAAATAATTGAATCTTTAATATGTGGTCAGAATATTTCTTGAAACATTTGTTTTTTTTTACTTTTGCATTCATATGTTTAGGAAACAAAATAGTTTACATTGTTAGTTAACTGTAGACAGTTTTTACATTAGTCAAAATATGTAACATTTATGAAATCACGGAAAATGTATATAATAATACAAAAAAAAATCTGATCCCTTTGAAAGTGTTTTTCATTCACTTCTGCAGCTGAATACCAAACGTTTTGGATTTAAAATGTAGATAAGAAAAAATTTATCTTCTTATTCTCAAACTACTAGTGAATATTTATGCATATATACAGTCGCGTACAAACTGAAAATCTTTTTTCAGCATTCAAAATCTATTTTAATTAAAACTTCTCACACTAGCAACTTTTATTATTTGTCACCAATTCCTATGTTTGAACTCCGGGATCACTGAAATACCTTTTTGTCATACGTTTTCTTGCAAAGAGACACCTAAAATGCGGCATCAAAAATGTGAGTAAAGATTATATGACCTGAGAACAAAATGTACAAACATCTACTCTTTTCCTCTCAAATACTTCTGAGACCGACATCATAGGGGCAATTATTGCACTGATATAATTTATTTTTAAATTTATATAAAGTAGAATAATTATCTCAATATCTATCTACAGCTTGCATAATGTTTAATATTACATGATGTCAATCCTTATGTAAGTTATATGATTTTTCCTTAAGTTAAGAATATACTTTAAATTCATACTTTTATTACTGCACGATTTTGTACTTCAAATATAAATTTGAATAACAACCACAAAGGAATAAATAGAAAGGCTATTTTTTTTAATAAGAAAAAGATAGAATTTAATGTAGTGAACAGAAAAAAAGGTTTACCACCAGCTTTTTTAGTAAGAAATACTTTTAATTGATCTTCAAACCATTCAAACTTGACAAAGTACAACTGCAGCTAAATTAATATTAAATGCCTAAATTAAAAACATATCAGAAATACTTCAAATTTAGAAAATAAATTATACTCTCTCTGAGTTGTAATTAATGATTCTGAATTCTTTATCAAAAGCTGTGGAACATTTAAGATAGACAAAAAATTTACTCTCAAGATTTCTTTCAAATGTCAATGTAACATTAAGAAACAAGACCAGAAGCTCAGAACTTTGAGGCAGAAACTATTAAAGGTTAGTCAACAGAATGTCAAGATTCGTTAAAAGAAAAACATCTTAAAGGTTGATTGGTTAAACTTTTTATCGTTTCATCTGTAAACATGTTTAGACAAAAAAAAAAGCAAAAAAATAAATAAGGTTTCTTTGAAATATTAAAGAAAGGTCTTTATTATAAAGTAAAGGAGATTTTTACCTTTATTTTTAATCTAGTAAAGCTTTCAGGAATAATCAAGTAGCAGCAAGAAATTAGAATCAAGTCAACCATACGATCGCCAACACTTCCACAAAGAGGGCGTTACGATCGCCCGCCATTATTTCGGAATCTTTATAGACTTTCCCTGTCTCCTTTTGCAGACGATTAGACTACGTAATCCACAGATCCATCTGCGAAAATACATATGAGAAAAATTTGCGGATTCCAGAGAAATCAACCCGGCTTCCCTACCTTACCTACCGAGTAAGATTTATATCTACTGGATGTAATTTCTTATAATTCTTAAAATAGTTACACGACTACAAAACCACATATAGAAATAGAGAATCACATGCTAGTCTGATTAATAAAATAAATAATTTAATATAGAACAACAACAGACTGGAAACCGAAAATACCAAATTAAACAAAAATTCAACGTATTACGTAATCTTTAAAAAAGACAAATAAAGAAGGCGCATAAGAACAAGGAAATTGATGACTAAGGGCGCGAAACCTTTCTCGTTCCTATGTACCTTCCGTATTTGTCTTTTTTATGTTAATCTAGACATGTTAAATCTTTTTATAATCCTTTAAATTTTATTTTCAATGACGAAATCATTTTATCTTCTGAAGTCTTTAAGCTCTTGAGATGAAAGAACTTTTCATTTACTTTTTTATAAAGTTTTAACTACAATCAAGTCCCTGATTTTAATATAGTTTATTTTTTTTTTCATAAACAGAAGAAAAGAACTTTTATAAAAAATTTATATTTTCATTGTTTGTTTTTAAAATGAAATAGTTTTTAATCATACGAATATAAATGTGTCTTTGATTAGAAAAAAGAATTTTTAAGATGTAGCTGCTTTTATTATTACTTCTTTTCAACGTTTTAAACCCACTATATTTTGAAGTTGACTGAGGAACGGTTGTAAATGCAGTAAATTTATTTTATTAATGTGAATTCTGCATTAAATTGCTTCCTAATGGTTTGTTTTGTCTGGTTTTTTTTTTTGGTTTTTTTTTTGCTTTAGACATCTGAACGATTATGCTAGAAAGTTTTCAGGAGCTCTTATAAACTTTCATTTTTTAATAATTTTAAAGTGGAAAAATTTGTTTAATTTTAAACCTATCGGGAAAAAAACCGATTTCTGTAAATCGATTTTAAGATGATTTCACCGTGTGAAATATTTCGTAATACAACAGTACATGTTTCATAGTACACGTAAGTATTACCAATAATTTCAATTATATTGTTGTTATATTAAAAAAACGTAATAAATATATTAAGACCTCAATTTAGATATTTTAAAGGTATTTTTAAGCTAAAAGAGAATATATATTATGCCTGTAATTATACTAGTATACATACATAAATAAATATACAGGGAGTATCAGTTGAAACCGTTTATGCATATAGTAGCAACAAACAAATGACATGTTCAGTTTCGGCGATGGTGTGTTGGTTCTCTTCGGTAGTGATTATGATGTTCGCAGCATGTCTTATTGTAATAGAACTAGTGTCTTCAAATTTCTTCTTGATTGCAATCATTATTTTATGTTTTCGAGAAAAATCATATTTCTCATCGAATAAAATTTTTGCTGCAGAGATTCGACTCATAAATAACCTTAATGACAGACACACGTTGCTTTAACTTCAATCAGAACGCGCCACTTTCCCTACCTGTCATTGTGAATTACGTACACTAATGTACGTTTAATGTCAAGAGACGCTCGTATTAACGTTAGATATATGTCCACTGTTGCATGCAGGTGAAGCATTCCGATGCCTACTTTATGTTAGGAAACTGTTAATCTTGTGAAAACGCATAAACTGCTCTCGAAATTGACTCTCAGGAAGAAGTTATCGAGTTGTCCGGGTCAATTGGACCCGATATATATTGACCCTATATTTATTTACAGATTCACTGAATTCAAAACAATATTAATAATTTTAAAATAAAATGATTTATTGTTATTCTAAAAAAACAATAGTAAGTTAATAAACTACTATTACTAGCACTGTTGTTTAATTGGATGTTGTCCAAAAGTTATGGTATGTTGATTTACGTAAAAGAGCTTACTTACTAAACAGGCCCTACGAGAGAGAGGGGGGGTTAGCCGTACATCGCACAGGGACCCTGGAGGCCAAAAAAGGCCCGAGAGTTTCAATAAAATGAAAATCAATAAAATGCTCCCTTCCACTCCTCTCACCTTCCATACCTTTTTTGATCTTCTAATTTATGGCTAAATGAGCAGGAAAGAGGCCCAGAAAAAAAGAATCTGCACTACCTGATAAAATTACTCTCAGAAATCCAAAAGGCCTAAATCACTGCCAGTTAATAGCAAGAGAAGTTCAGATACAAAAAAAGCTAGAACTTCATACAAAAATTTCAATAGTTTGTCTCAACTTTTTTTATTCAATTCTTTTAAAATACAGTAGAGCCCCGATTATCCGCGTAATTGGGTGGCAAGGGCTTCGCGGATAATCCGAAAAAAAGACTAAAAATGAGGTGTAAATACGAAAAAAAAATGTTTCAGCATAAAAACTACGCTTTATTATACAAAAAACGTAATATGCAAAACTTTTAAAATATGTACAGTACAGCAGAAACCTTTCTGCAGAGCAAGAGCCTGCCACTCATCCACAAATTCCGAGAAGGCCTGTAGGATTATTGATGCACAATAAACCTGTCAGTAATTTTCGACCTTCGCGCTGTAGGGCCTATTTTACTTTCCCTGTTGGATTAAAATTGGTTTTTTTGAGGTTCGAAATTTAAAAAAATTTTCGCAGCACTCGCGGATAATCGGGGCTCTACTGTATATGCAACTTTTCCATTATGTTATTCTTCTTTCTGCTTTTTTTTTACATTAAAAAAAAATGAAAAGAATTAATATAAAAACCGTTTAAGAATCCTTTGTGGTTAAGCAGATTATAGTCTGCCATGTTTCGTTCCGGTCTGGGCAAAGCAAATAATAGATGCTGAAATTGTAATGAACTAATGACAATATTATTATTACAAAATGGTATATTTTCGTGGAGAAGAGAGCAAAAGTCGATCAGAATCTCTCTTGTATGCCCTAGAGGGTTTTATGACAGCTTAAAACAGCGAATGATAAATCGCCTACTATCAAAAGAAAACGTGCAAATATCGGACTGGACAAAAGAATTAGAATCAACACAGACAATGCTGAAAAGACTGTAACTTTCGGTGAGATTGAAGTGGAAAATTTAATTATGCAAAATAGAAAGACAAATCCTAAGATATCAGCGCTATTTCTTAGGGGATAAGAAACTGCATCTGCATACTTGCCGCTTCTAATAGATTCAATAGACTCCAGTAGACTCTTTCAAACAAAAATATTAACTTTGGACACAGTTTAAGTTTTATTTACAGATTCGTCACAACCTTATGCACTATTGTGAATACATCTTTTGATTTTCTGTTCACAGGAAACAAACAAGGGAACAGTGAAGTAAGTGCAGTTTCTTAAACTTGAAACTGCTGAACGAAAAACAATTTTTTTGAAATTAAGTCCAGTTGAAGAACAACAACATTGTTTAACTAGAAGAATTCGACTTCCTCCAAAAGTTATTAAATATAAACCTAACTATTTAATTTTCAATTTCTTTGATACGACATGTGCAATGTTAAGAATAGATTACATTTTGATTACACAGTGAAATGCGAGCGCTTTCGAGATGGTCTACATCTCGTTCTCAAGCGGAGAAATGAATAACATATTTCAAAAATCATTCTCGAAAGCTCTCGCATTTCATTGTATTTATATTTATGTATTTAATTAGAACTGTGTATGTGGTGGCCAGAACCCAGTCATTTCATATTCACAGATTTATATTAAATTCTTTTAGACAAGCGCTTTTCTTATTATCAAAGCTGTGATATGGGAAGTATTCTTTACAAGAAAAGTACACATGTGCTTAAGGTAACGGGTCGCCAAAGAATTTAGTGAAGTCCGCGGGAACCTAGCCCCATTTTCCCAATAGGATCAAAGCTTCGGTAGCCGCAAGATTTTCCAAGAACGTAACAGCTTCGGTTAACCAGAACTGACTGTATACACCTTGTATCAGCCGTCTTGATCAATCCATTGATACGAGGTGTACATACTCCTGTACTACAACCAATAATACTTTTCTTATTATCAGCTATATCCATAACTAGTTTCGATTTTCAAGAGAAAGTCCAAAATCTAAAGAATTACTATCTCAAATGGACTTTTCCGAGATTTTACTGAAATCAAGTCACGAAAATTTCAGAAACAGATCTAGCAGAAAGAGATTAACATCTCTCAACAAGCCAATCACAATGCTTTTATTTTTATAGAATTCAATATTATTTTTTCTTGAAATTCTTCCCATTGCCATTGTAAACTTGTAGTTGTTATCAATAATAAAAAAGTCATTTCAAGATTTCGCAGCAACGACATTTGATTTTTTTTTTCTCTATTAAAAAGACAAAATTGTCTCTTTTCATATAAAACATGTCACGTTTCAAGAAGATCCATAGGTAAAAAAAGTTAAATAGAAAAGGCGGCTCACGTCTACAGAAAACGCGGAGTTCATAGGAGGGTTTTTCTTTATTATTATTAAAGTTGATTCACAATATGAAATCCTAAGTTACAGAAAAACAGTTACAGTCGGACCTCTATTTAACGAAGTCGCTAAATCCTGAAAAAAAGTTCGATATATGGAAAATTCGTTAAATAGAGATTTACCTTGTAAAATCACTTTCATAACTACATAAAACAGATTTAAAATACATAAACAATAAATATTACTTAAAAATGTAATAATTTTAATGACATAAAGCGTACTTAAATTTTACTACCCGTAATTAGTCTGTTAATTTTGTCTGAGTTTTTTTATTTTTGAAAAAGTGTTTTCGCTCATAGTATGTCTCGCATCTTTCTAATCACCAAAAACCCCTTCAGTATTTTCTTCAAATTGTAATCCGCGTCGGATTGTTTCAAATGATTTTAGCATTTCATCATACGAAGGTTTTTTTTTTATTTCTGCATCATGATCATTTCCACTTTCATCATCTTCATCTTCATCGCAATTCATAGCTGTATTGTTTTTATTTGTCACACTGTCCAAAAGATTCAGTTAGTGTTTCCGAGGTCTCAACTTCAAAATCAAGTGAAAGATCATCATCAATCAGCACATCATCGTTAATTTCTTCTTTTTCCCTCAGCTGTATCCACATTTCTTTCATTTCCTCTAAGGAATATTAATAATAAAAACATTTCAAGCAGAGAAAAAAAAATAGATACCATGAAAAAGTTCGTTAAATAGAAAATGCACTTCGCTATTTGGAGGTTATTTTACGAAGAAATTAGCAAAATGTACTTGGTTCCAAAGAAAAGTTCGCAAAATAGAGGTTCGTTAAATAGAGGTCCGACTGTATATCTAAAATTACCAGAACTGAAACTTTGAAATGTAAGTTGTAATTTTTTTCTTCTTTAAAAACATAACACATTCAACGAATTGAAGAACTCCGAAATGGAAAAATCGAATAAATAAATTTACAGAACAATTTCAGAAGCGATCAGTTTTGGCGTGGAAACGATCCAATTTTTAACCATGTTTGCCTAGAATTAATCGAGTCTAAATGAAAGACACGCACCAGCAAAATGGAACTGTTGAATGAAAACTCTAAAGCCTAAAACGCATAGTTTCCATTTGATAATTAAGAATTCATTAGTAAACACACACTGAAAACAACTTTCCACATCTGCTGCCTTGTGTTTGAACTACTTGTATTTCCACCAATCAAAGGAAGCACCAACAGTATAAAAGAGCATTAAAATTAATACTAATTAAGCAAAATTTATAAATATCTGATTGAGTTTCTAATCGTACGATTTTCCTAGTGGATATGAAACTAGATAGCAAATGATATTAGGCGAATTAATTAATGTTATCAATTTTAACAGCAATTAAAAAGGGATTGGATAGTAAGAGTTCCACTTGAATCATTAATGAGTTCAAGTTAAAACTTCCCTATTCATTGTTTATTAAGTTAATCAGTTAAGTTAACAATTATTGTAGCATTGAAGAAACGATACAAAAAAATAAACTGTCATATTTATTATTTTGTTTTTAACAGAAATATATATATCTCGAAATTTTACTTTTAGAAAAAAACAAAAATTAAGAATATTTTAATAAAATACTAAATGTAGTTTTAAATATAATATAATATAATATAATATAATATAATATAAAATTAGTATATACTCATTTCGAAACTTCGTGTGAATACTGGGAATTTTTCATTCTAAAACTGGGGATTTATTCGAATTATTTTTTTAATGTAAATTGCGATATACTTCTAAATTAATTATATTAACATATTAACATTAATCCAATTATTAACAAGAAATAAATTATTTTATAAGACTAAGGAATAAGTTGAAACTTGATAAAATTAAAAACTGGTAGTTTGTAATTGAAAAATTATATGGATTAAGTAATGATTTTCATTAGTTTATTCGGAAGATGAGTAAAATCCATATTACAATAACAATTTATAAATATATTCCTCCAATTAAGATAACTTGGAAATTGACTGCCTGGCTTTTGCAGACGATCTTGCAATACTAGCGGAAAACATTGAAGATGCAAGAAGACAAATAAGTATACTGAAAGAGACGGTAGAAAAGGCTGGACTACAAATATCTTATGAAACGACGGAATACATGACCAATAGAAAAGATGCACCAAGACAGATCACAACAATGTATGGGAAAATCAAGAGGGTTAATAAATTCAAATACCTGGGAGAAATAATTCAACCAAATGCCCTTGACAAAGAAGCGGTCCTAGCAAGAGCAAGAAAAATGGAACTGTCATTCCATTTGACAAAAAATATATACAACAAGAAGTCCATATCTATAAACGCTAAAATTAGGCACTACAATACAGTCATTAAGCCAGAAGGCCTCTACGCCTCAGAATGCCTTGCACTAAACACAGCCAGACAATTAGACGAGGTAGAAAAAAAGGAAAGAAAGATCTTACGGAAAATCCTGGGACCAAAATATGAAGATGGAAAATGGAAACTGAGAAACAACAAAGAAATCTACGCAAAAACAGAAAAAATAACTGACACAATGAGGAAAAGAAGAGTGGCTTTCTACGGACACATTAAAAGAATGAGTGAAGGTAGACTGACGAAGAGATTATTCACCTTCTTCGACAGAAACCCCAAGACTCAGATGACATGGATCAAGGAGGTCAGAAAAGACATGGAAGAAATGAAAATAGATGGAGAAGAGGTGGAGAGAAGAGAAGAATTCAGAAAAAAGATCAGGGGATTCAAGGGTTTTCAAGAAAAGGCAAAGAAGAAGACGGGAGCAAAATGGACGGAAGAAAGAAGGAAACAACATAGTGAAAGAATGAAAGAATACTGGAAGAGAAGAAAGAAAGTAGAAAAATAATCATGAGTTATTTCACGTGGTCCATAGTCGGCCAAATTCGAAGAAAGAAGAAGATATTCCTCCAATTATAATGTTAATCAATGACTCCATTAATGGAAAAAAATTAAAAAAAAGGAACGAAAAATTAATTTACTAATGAAATTCGACAAAATAAAATTAATCTACGTTGCTAATGAAACTTTAATTAAAATTGTAATATCGAACCACATGATTTCTTTGTAGATGGGATAATTAATGAAATAGCATCTTAAATACAAGTAAATATTTCAGGAGGCAAGCGATTCGAAGGAGGTTCGACCTCTTATTTATTAAATTCTATTATTTACATTAAACCTACAAAATTCTCTTGGTTTTAATCTTTCGTAAATCCATTAGTATTTACTTTTTGTTAGTTTATTTGTTGTTGAATAGTCCTATTAGACATACCTATTCAGGTGTATATAAGTGCTGATAGATTAATCTAATTAAATAATTAAGTTAGAAATTTAGAATTACTTTTTTATCAATTACATCAGATATTAACTGATTATTAACGCTTCTAATATTTTTCATTTGTTTCAGCTCCACAATTTTCCCAATAAAGTTGACTAAGTTGGTGCTATAGGCTACGGGAATGCAGTCCGTGTGAAGGTGACTCGATTATTGGCTGCCTGGTGTTATAAAGAGACTTGCTTGTTATATGTCTCCTCACATTGAAAAAGGGTTGCATTAGGGGCAAACCGAAACAAGGCTGTTTTAATTTTAAATTTTTCATTTGTGTATTAGCCCTGTGTGTACTTAAACGTTTATTGTAATTGACTTTATTTGTACTTAACGTTGGCTCTTTTCTATTTTTTTTTTTTTTTTTTTTTATTTAAAATAGAAGTTTTTTTCCATTTCTTATTATCGAAGATTTGAAATTTACAGCGCTTCCTAGTGAGAAACGGATAAATTTCACTGAAATGCAAGTAGAAGAAATATAGAAAAGGTGCTCTGACTAAATATTAATGAAATTCTAAAAAAAATAAAAAAAAAAAAAAAAAAACAATATCTGATTTCTGTAATTTTAAGTGAAAAAAACAACAACATAGAGTGCAAATTGCTTTCTAAGATTATTTTAAGAATTACATAGTAGCCTAATGTAAATAACACAACTAATAAAAAATGAAATATTACAGGATGTGATGTAACGTGGTGCTGAATCGCTGAAAGACTTTTTTTTTTTTACAATTTCCATTAACGATTTTTCAATTGTTTTGAAAACTCTGAAGTCGCACATCTTCGCTAATGAATTTCAATTAATAATAATCAACTTATATAATTGGCTAAGTTCGTCTGTCTGTCTGTCCGTAACTCGATATAATTAAGCTATTAAGATAGATCCAAGGTTCTCAGTAGTACCATTGAATCAAGGATACTGAAATTGGTGAAATATTAGTTCATTTTGTCATTCCATGTTGTTTCCATGAAATTTTATCCTTGGGAACTAACCTAGACAACTGAAATTCTAACAAATCATACGTTCAAAACCAAATAATTTTGTTACCACTGCATCCATGTTAATGAAATTTGGCATACTTATTCAGTTGTTTACGCTGATTTCGAAACTCAAAACCATTTTTGCCGTAGAAGCTTCGTTCACAAGTTAGCACAGTATTTAGATTACATTTACTTTATATTTGATAGTTGATAATAAAATGAGTTTTCTGATTTTTTTATGCCTGTCGTCCGACAGGCTTTGCTGCTAGTTTTATTAATAAACGAAAAGAATTTAAACAGATCTTAATGTAAATAAAACTTAGATTCACTGTAATATTACCAAACAATAATATAATAAATATTCTTTTTAACTAATATATGCAAATTAAATCTTCTATTCAAACTACGATACAATCAAATAAAGTATGTTGTAACCTTAAAATTTAATAATTTTATTTGGTCAATAAAGATAATCAAATTTAATATTTATCTGCAAAAGTCAGAGCTGTAATTTATTAAGCTCTCTTTGATTCAAATATTAACAATGACAATAGAAGCCCGGACTAACAAAGTTTGTGTAGATTTGAATTAAATAAATAGAATTATTTCATTATAAACAACAAGTATCTTTTAATTAGATTTTTTTCTTAATTTTTGGCTTGGCCACTATAAAATCTCACAGACGGACGGACAATAGAAAGAACAATAACTGTCTCAATTTTTATTTTATATTGTGATGAGTTTTATATTTGTATTTATATATTTATTTCTATTTATGTATTTCTATGTATTTTATCTTTTACTTCTTTTACAAGAATCACTTGTATTATTTCAAATCCCAACCGTTAACGGTTATTCCTGTTTTGTTTACTTTTAAATCCCAACGGTTGGAGGGGCTCCCATCATGCACCTTAAATTTAAATCTTTCCGTTAATTTCTCTTATCATTTAAAAACACCAATCATTTTAAAGCCCACC
The DNA here is from genome assembly GCA_023159025.1 of Thereuonema tuberculata. NCBI lineage: Eukaryota > Metazoa > Arthropoda > Chilopoda > Scutigeromorpha > Scutigeridae > Thereuonema > Thereuonema tuberculata. The sequence continues at coordinate 2,442 of JAFIDM010076711.1, read as the reverse complement.
AGCCAATCAACACTCATGTAAATAAACTTATATAAACCCTTGCACACTTGTAAATAAAGAGAACCTGTTCAGATCTATCGAGTCTTGTTCATCTTATTTCCACGAACCAGGGCAACGAATAAATCACCACAATATTGTGACCAATATAATTCACAGTACAGTAAAGCTGTCTCCGATGCCACAAATTCGCTTATCCGGATTCTATAAAAATGTAGCTCATTCACTGCACGGTCTCTTCGCGTCCATTCGCAGCCATAGATGATAGCGAAAAAAAATTCAGAGAAGCCTATCGCGCACCTTCGACACGAGGTACATCACGGGAAGCTACGGTCTTGTTCTCGCGCCTTCCGCTCTGCTAACAACTATACGCTCTGATAATTTTCCAAGTGTTACCAATGTTTTACGCTCTTTCTTTTTTTTTATTAATTTATTAAATTTCAACAATGACAGCGAATTCGAGTGCTAATGAAAATGTTTTATAAAGATGAAAACACATTGTGATGGAAATTCAAAAATGTAGACGCTATGGGTTTGAGCAACGCCTGTTGATTTTTTTCCGTAATTTTTTTAGCATCCAGACTATAAAAACATATGGACCGTTCAAGTATTACGTAAGCATTCAAGGGGGGGGGGGGGGGGGGGTTGTTCTTTTTTTTTTTTGTCGGGTCACTGTTTCCATCACGAATTACCAATTCTTCCCCTCTTACGCCTTTGGAGTCTTGCACTTGGCTGAGTAGCTCTGGCTGAGGAGAGCTCAATAAGCTGGAAACGGCCGTCCCAGGGTCTCAGCTCGACTCAAAAAAAAAAGCATTCTCATTTCAGTAAAAGAGATACTTTAAGAAAATGACAAGAGGTTGGGTGAAGCACTGTACAAATTATTACACAAGAATAAATGATAATATAAAGAAAATGGTTGAAAATTATGTAAATAATATTCAAACAAATAAAATAATAATAAAAAAACCCAGTTCTTTCGAAGGTTATGGTATATTGTTGTCGTCGTTCATGGTATTTGTCTTTTCTTTATCTTTTAATTTGATTTTAAAATGCTCACAAAAACTTCACGGTTTGCTTATTTACAATCAAGAAATGATATATAACTGTTCGTTTTCAAAAGTGAGAACTAAGACTCACAGGCGATTCTACTCCACAAAGGGGTGATACGCTGAGATGTGCACTTTTCTAAGACCTGTTTTTCTTTTGGTACCTGTTATTTTTGCAGTAGTATTTATTCTTTCTATAATTCTTTCCCCAAAAGCGCAAATAGAACGCAGCTACTAGTAAACTAACACTATAAACATCCCCTCCTTCTTTCTCCTCACACCTGTTTTCTTGAAATGGAAGAAGACTTGACTCATGCGCAAAAGCAGGCTCTCGTAAACAAAACCGAACAGTATGCATTAAGAATGTTTTATTCTTCCTTCTGAAGGAAATAGAATTCTATTTGAAACATCTGAAGTACAAGCGATTTTCCTAATTAAAATGTGTATTCTACTAACAAGTGAGTTCCGAAAAGCTATTAATGTAGGAATCATCAATCAGCCAATTCTATCAAATAACATCGCAAGTAAATTTTGTGTGTGTGTGTGTTTTTTTGATTATCATTGTGAGTCAAATCATATCTAAAATGTTCTTTTAATGCTCAAAACATTCAATATTCTTTTTGAGATTCTTGCTTTTTTTTTATGACATTTGCATTTAGCCTAAGTTTCAATTTATTAAAGAACAAAATTAGAAACTACTTAGAAAAAACAATAAAGTTGAAAGACAAGTTCTATGAATATCTCTTTGACATATTCCATCTACAATTTACTAGTTTTCAGTTAAATCCTATGAGATCTACGTTGATGTGAAGAAATAAGGGTTTGTTGTTGACTTGCAAACGTCTCACATAGATTCTGTAATGTCTGGTTGACTTAGGGGCAACCCGAAACTAGGCTGTGTTAATTTTAAAGTTTTTATTTGTGTATTAGCCCTGTGTGTTCAAGTAGATCCATTTACACACTTTAAATGCAGTTTGTTAAGTTGACTGAACAGTTTATAATTAATAATGAATTCCGTTCTTTGATCAAAATTATTATGTAACGAAATGTGCCGCGCGGTGTCACCCGCGTGAAATTCGGCCCTTCTTGGTAATGTTCGGTTCTTGTCGTGGTGTTGTGTAGCCTATAACGTTCCTCAATAAACGGGCTATCTAACGCAAAAAGAATTTTTTTAAATCGGACTGGTAGTTCCTAAGGTTAGAGCGTTCAAACGTACAAACTCTTCAGCTTTATATATAAGTATTTAAGATTTCGGAATATTAAAATTGTTTAACCAGTTTCTTCTAGTTCTTAGACCTTCATTGTAATTGGCGTTATTTGCACTTAACGTTGGCTCTCTTCTATTTTTTTTTATTTAAATTACAAGTTTTCTTCCATTTCTTATTATCGAAGATTTATT
>JAFIDM010076710.1:0-38313 GCA_023159025.1 Thereuonema tuberculata | reverse complement strand
TGAGTTCAATATGTTAGTCCATTTATTCAAAATAACTTTTTTATTTGCAATATTCTATAACTTAGAAGTTTAAAAATGTCCTTATAACATTAATCCAATAATATTCCAATCAATGTTTTTAGTAGCAGATGTTTCACTTCTGTACCGATAGGGCGGCTCTTTGGTCAAATGTCATGGCGAACTGTTGCAAATGGATGAGATGTATTTCCGTGTAATCAAACCAAATTGACTCCGTAAAACTGATATTATTTGATAAATTACTGGTTTCGTAAGACGAAATTTATGGCTGATATGAGGAACACTTCTATATGTTAAAAAGTAAATGATTTGTATATTATATGAAAAATCAGAAATTGTAGTAAGAACTTGCTACTTCGGGGTCAAATTGCGATCAAATGAAACATAATCCATTTAGATCATTGAAGTGATCTAAAACAATTAAAATACAATTTACAAACTTAAGAATTGACTGAAGAAAATATGAGGGCTGTTCAATAATGAATGTAATATAATTATTTTTTTACTCTCAAAATTTTGGTAGTACAACAATGGCTTTGGGATATATTGTTGGTATAATGTGTCAACTATGAATAATTGTTACGTAGCTTCATACGATTTCGGCGGTTGGCTCACGTTGAGTTATGTCTAGTTTCGCCTACGGTACAATGGAGTTGCGTTGTGAAGAACAGGTTGCTGCATTGAAATTTTTGTTTGATTTCATGTGCTGAGGTTTATTCAGTGTTACAGCAGGCTTTTGGGGAATCTGTATTTCCCAACAGTACTGCTCGGCGGTGTAATAAAATGTTTAAAAATGGAAGGCAATCAACATCTAAAGACATCATTCCTGGAGCTCGAGTCACAGCTCTTCCAGAGGTCAACAAAACACTGCCGCTATAATTGTGAGAGAAGATCGATTACGACAGCTGTCAGAAATTATAGATATTTCCCTTTTGCCATACATTGCTAAGGAAAAAACTGCACATGAGACCTGTTTCAAGACTGCTTACTCCCGAGCAAAAGCATGTTCGCTTGTAAGTGTGTGGAGCTCACAAGAACAATGAAGGAGGACGGTGCAGAGTTCTTTTAACGATAATACCTGGAGACGAGACCCTGAGAGTAAGTAATAAAGCTCATTCTGGAAATCTCCATCATCACCAACGCCAAAGAAAGCCAAAGTGGTCGCTTCTGCAGGTAAATTCGTGGATTTCGCATTCTTCGATATTCAAGGAATGATTTATTAGCATGTTGCAGCATCTCACACAACTGTAACAGCAGAGTACTACAAAGGAGTCCTGAAAACCCTTAAGGATTATGTCAGGCGAAACCGACCACGTCTCCATGCCCCAGGATGGATGTTGCCCCAGGACAACGAGCTCACCAAAATACAATGTGAATTGTGTTCCTCATTCTTCCTACAGCCCAGACATGGCCCCTAGTGATTTCTTCCTGTTTCCTTTATTAATAAAAAACTTCGTGGAAGATATTTTCAATCTTCACAGACATTGGTGAAGGCTTTGGAGGCGATTCTGTAGGACCTGTCAAGCAATGGCTTCCAGCAAGTATTCAACAACAGGGACTGGAATAAATTGATAGCAACCAATGGGGACTACTTTGTGAAAGACCCCCAGAAATTAACTGGGAGTATAGGGTCAGAAAAATATTATCATTATCATTCATTGTTGAACAGCTCTCGTATATCTATTGAACTTTTGATCAATAAAGACGTTTAATCTAAGAAAACTGTTGTTTTAGCATAAAATTTTGGAAAGCGAAGATTTTAGTTGAGGATCTTATAGAATATAAAATAAATAAGTTTAACGTGCAGTTTAGTTATTAAGAAAAAGGAGAAATTCTCAACATGCACCAAAGAAAACAACACATTCTTTCCTAGAGCCAGTCGTCCAAAGGCTAAGTGTGACCATCCCAGATTGCACGGCATTCTATACCTCAATTTGTAACTTTCTTGGCTGAATTCTGAAAATTTCTTCTTTTTTCCTAACTTATAGAATATTTTCAAAATATAAATAAATAAATTATAACTAATATTTGATCGATAGAATCCTTTGAACTTAAATTAAAAGATATCACACTTCTTCAGCTGCACTTCATTGAAAGGACAAAGGCAATATTGAGGAAAGATGCAATGACAGTTCGGTTTCTTTTGATATGAACATGTGGATAAACTTATAAACATTCAGTCAATCATTAATAAGATTGATATTACAGACATATTAATTTTTACTTAAAACTCTTCTATTCAGTAGTAGACATTTTATTGCCAATCGTGATATAAATATTTCGTATTAGATTCTTATTACAAGAGTTGTTTAAAGAATGTTATTCAGATAGAGGTTTGTAGGAATTTGTATTGAATTACATTATATAGCTCTATAGAGATATGAAGTTCGTTAATACATAATAGAAAACAATAAAATATTTATCATTTCATTCAAATGGCACAACGAGGAAGTGTGTTTATTACTAGACATGGAATCAGTGTCCAGTGCCATCCAAGTTTAGGAATGACGAAGGAAACTCTGTCTTGATTTATCAATAATTGAAGTTTATCAGTTTAGTTCACTTTGAAATTTTAGAGAAATGGAGTGGTCTGATTGATTGACAAAAAAACAACTCAGGATAAATAACTGCACTGAAGAATAAGGTAATTTATTATTTAAAAGAGAATTTTCCATTAATGGGTGAGACCAAGTGTTTCTTAAGTGACTCCTAGAACAGCTGTTGAACGCTCTTTGTCGATCATCATTTGATAATAGTCACCAGTAAACAGCGAAGTATCGCTGCAGAGGCTGAATGAGCGCGAAACAGATGTTCCTGGATGTCACTTAGTGAATACTTGGTCTCAACCATTGATGTTTATTAAAAATTAAATGTGCGTTTGTGGTATTAAATTTTTTTTTGTATCTCTTAAATCCCTACTCTTAATGATCTGAGTTGCTGGAAGAACAAACTGTATGATAATCTTATAATTATGAAAGGAATAATTTCACGCCTGACTTTCAAATAAGTAATAGACTTATCTTCAATGATAAATATTTATAAACATATTTCTAATTTAATACTACATGTGCTCATTTCGGCTTTGTATCTGAGTATAACTTTAGTACATCACTAACTCTTGGTTAGATATATATAGTATTATCTTTCTAGATAATTTCACAAATGTCAATTAATACGTAAAACGTGCTATGACTTCAACAGTTCTTGAATGTCTCTTGTAATTAAGGAATTCTAATCCTTGAACATTCTTTGTGAACTTTACAATTTCACTAACATTAATCTATTCATGTTAATTGTATTCCGGAAACACTACATGATAAACTTCAAAGTCGAAAACGCATTGTCGAATCATAAATCACAAAACTAAAGTCACATATTCAAAATGTTCACTTCGTCTTATCAACGTTGAAGTGTAGTCACTTTGTGTCTTGTTCAAAATAGGAAAAGAAATACTTACATATCCATAAGTTCAAATATTTGAACTTTACAACATAATCCACTTTGAATAAACCGATCCTATATCCTTGAAGATCAGATTACCTTGAACACACAAAACGTTTTCCTTAATCGTTGAGCGTTACTGGTTATCACTTGTAATGGATGTCATTCTATTCACTTGAATGTTATCACACAATATTGGAATCATAATATTAAATGTAAGTGTTTGGAAAGGTGAGTATTTTGTTCAATTACATATTAGTTCCAGACCACAAAGTTCCCCCTCATTGTATAATGTGAAAAATCCAATATACACAATTCACTTTTAAACTATAATTTCGCTGACTTGTTTACTTTACATGCATCACCTTTAATTTTTGATGAGTTCTTGAAATCTCGTATTATTGACGGCTTTGGTCATTATATCCCGCCGGATTGTTTTGGCTGTTGACGTATTTCAGACAAATTTTCTTTTTCTGGATGTAGTCTTTAATAGCCTAATCCTTTAATTCGAGGTGTTTCCTCTTAGTAACCCCGAATTGATTCTATCCTTCCCTTTCATCGCTTCAGTGTAGCTTGATGGAGTTACGTCACAGGTATTGACATTTATCCTTACTTTTGGATTTCTTCTAACTTGTCTTCTTCTTAATTTCATATAACTTTCATGCTTGTCTTATCGTTCGTCAATCGATTCAGGTTCAGAAGAATCATTATCTTCACTCACTTTCGAGGATATGTCCTCACAAGACATTGACGCTGCACTTGAGACTTTACCTATTGTTTCTTTGTCTTCTAACGAACTCGTGTCTGAGTCATCAGGTGCTTCAGAGATCGTTAGGAGATCATATTTTTCATCTTCTCCATTTTTAACCATGTCCAGAAATTCGTTCCCTCGCCTATTCTCTTTGATGTAGGCGTTTTAGTTTCAATGACTTTCTTGTCTTCTACATCATAAATCACGTAATCTCTTGTGGTATTTGAATGCCCTAAGAAAATGCCTTTGTGTGTCGTCGGAGTAAATTTGCTTCTCAATCGAATCTTCGGCAATTTCAAGTAGGAGATGCGACCAAATTTCCTAAAGTGGTAGTTGACTCCAGGTGACTCATCATTGTTGTACCAGAGGGATGTTTTCCTTTTTGCTTTGATGCGGTCTACGATTCGACACGTAATTCGCCCCCTTCACGGCGTATGTCCAGAATTTCATCGGAAGTTTCGCGTCGATCAATAGTTTCGCTGTATCTAGTAGAGGACGGTTAAATCTGTCGGCTATTCCATTTTGTTGTGGGCGGTATGGTGAGGAGTGTTGGAACTTAATTCCTCTTTCTTTAAGAAACTTAACAATGCATTTGTTTATGTACTCAGTATCTTGATCAGATAAAGGATGTTTAAGTTTGTGGCCGCATGAACGCTCAGCATAGGCGATAAACAATTTGATGTGTTGGGATACTTCGTCTTTGCTGTCAATAATATCGATGAAATTTCTTCGCGTGAAGTAAGGTTATGTTCCTGAATTGATCCGCAAAGATCTGTGTAAATATATTCAAGTGGTTCAGATGCTCTTAAATCTTTAAGCCTTCTCTGACTTATATTAGTTCTTTTGCCTTGTTTGCAGCTGTCGCAGAAGTCTTCGTTTATGTCATTTGGAATTTGGATGTTCTCTAAACCTTTTAGTAATCCTTTTGCATGTATCACTTTCATTTTCTTCGATGATATATGGCCTAGCCTTGCATGCCAAAGCAAATATCTGTTGTGTCTTTGCTCATTAAAACAGATTTGCCTTGTACCATAATTTACTTTATACAAATTGTTAGTTCTATGACCTAACATAATCCTCTTTCCAGTTATATCATTCACGATATACTTGTTGTTTTCAATGCATTGTGTGCAGCCACGTTTATCCAATGCCCCAGCAGAGATTAAGTTAACTGACATATCTGGCACTAAAAAGGTATTAGTTAATATGACAGTTTGCAGTCGGTCTTTAAATACTTCAATATTCAAGTCGACGGATCCTGTTCCATAGGCTTGTATTGGCTCGTTTGAAGCTCCATTCACTTGCGTTGATTCACCGAATTCTTTATAGCTACGAAATGATTCTTTGCTGTTACATATGTTATTACTGCTGGCACTATCTATGTACCATGTCGATCTATTTTCACTTTTGTTCTTGTCTCCGTATATAAAGACTACTCCAGAGAAATTTTTCTCTGGAAGCCGCATGAATGCGGCTTATTGCTTTACTTGGAGTATCCTTTATATCTTTGCTGTCCCGATCGGTCTTCCTTCTACAGTGTTTTGCAATGTGGCCACAACTAAAGCATCTTCTGGCATCTCTAAATTTGCTAGAGGTCTTCTTAGATTGAGGAGGAACTACTGATTTAAAGCTTTAATTGGCAACAGGCTCTACGATTTGTATGTTGCTGTGCTTTCTCTTATATTCTTGCAGAACGGTGTCAATGACTATTTCCGAATTATATTTATTCAATTTCTGAATGACCATTATGCTTTGAGCACACGAATCATACTCCTTGGGCAAACTCGAGAGTATTAACCAACTAATCTCATTATCTGGTATTCAGCCACCTTTGTTCGTGATTTCAGTTACCAACAATTTTATTTTAAGTATGGTATCAGGTAAGGTCTCATTGTTATTTAACTTGCTTTTAGCTTACAGGTCTCTTTTTAAATCCGTTACTTTTAAGTGATCTATGACATTAAACTTTGTGTCAATTTCCTTTAGCAGCTGATGTGGGTAAAGACTTCCTGTATTAACATACGGAATCTTACTTCTATAGATTCATATATCATGAATTCGGGGGCCATATAAACTTCCGGTGCCCTAGTCAAACGGCGCCCCTGGCCTTACCTCCAGCATCGCAATGGACAGTAGTGAGACCCTGTCGGATATAGCTGATGAGGCCTTTATAAGCGTCTTTCAATGTTCCATTCCGTAGTTAATAGAAGTTAAACTTATCGGTTTTAAGAATCACTTTCATCTACGTTTTCTTGCCAACTTTCCATAAGTTTAAAATTTTGCACTAGTAATATGTTCGTGTATTTTTTAAAATAATTTTAGGCTGTCTTGTTTTAGCTTACAATTCTTGCTCTTGTTTTCGTGGTTCTTTGTATGTATGTTAATGTTGCACTGGACGTTATCTACACACAATTTTTATTTATTGATAGTTTTTCTTTATATTTTTTACCTTTCTTTGTGCAGCTTAACCAAAGATGCTTTTGCCGCATTAAAATAAAATAAAAAAAAAAAACATCCAACCAAAATAAAAAATAACGACTGAAATTTTCATGAACCTGAATACTACAAGTAATTCAGGTAAATATGCAATCCTTACAGGAAGCAAAGCAATATTCAGCAAATAAATGAATCAATATAAATGTTCAGCAAATAAATGAATCAATAAAAATATTCAGCAAATAAATAAAAGTAATCGAACCTTAACAGTGTGACTCAAAAACCCTGAAGAAAAGCCAGTCCCTTCGCTTTAGAGAAGGGACAAGTCAAAGTATAGGATTCCTTAGACCAAAGATATCTTGTTTATAGGATCAGAGGTTGTGATGCACCTACATGGATAGGATATATAGGATAGACAAAAGAGAACCTTAAGAACCTGGATCACCAGGCAACAAAAAAGCTCCCAAAATGGCTGACACAGAACCTAATCCGTGTTGTTATTATTGGGAAACTATTCGCAAATAATATATAAATTACAATTAACGTGTGTGAAACTGTAATGATAAAATAGTAAGGTCAACACACTAGGTTAAAATTCATGAAATTAAAACATTAAAAACATTAAAAATACATGCAAGCTTTCTAACCGATCTGCGTTTCATTTCCAAGCAATTTTCTGTGAGAATGGAAAATAGAAATAATTTATACAATGAAACATCCGCAACAGGAATCGAACCTGCTACCTTCTGATCCAAAGTCAGACGTCTTATCCATTGTAAGGAATGTATTCAATCTTTTTTTTGAATCTCAAGATTGTTTATTTATTTCTCATTCGTCAGTTTATTTGTAATTCGAAAATGACAATTAGAACTAAAATTGCCGAAACGTTGCAATATTTTAAATATTCTTACTTAACCAAATTCTATGTGATATTGAAAAACAAGCGCGTATATAAGGGAGATGTTGGAATAAAGAAAAGAGAGTCAAGAAAGAAAGAAGCACTATTTCTATACCGGTAACGTAGAATACTAAAAAATATGTAACTCAAAAACCACTGAAAAGTATCAATTGGAATAAAAAAGGGAGTCAACAAAGAAAGAAGCAGTATTTACATTAAGTAGAATACTGAAAAATCACTATTTGTAACTTAAAAACCACTGAAAAGTATCAATTGGAATAAAAAAGAGAGTCAACAAAGAAAGAAGCAGTATTTCCATTAAGTAGAATACTGAAAAATCACTATTTGTAACTCAAAAACCATAATTATTTGTAACTCAAGAACCACTCAAAAGAATGATAAGTCTAATCGAATGATAAGTCTAAGAATACAAGGAGAGACTAGAGAATATTTAAGTGCGAATAAAATTGACACTTCTGATAATCCACCACACGAACATTTCTATCCACCTGAGTATCTGAACGCATTGAATCTCAGCGGTATTCCTCAACATCGTTTGTGATTGAAAATTGGATCTCCAATAATATTGTTGCAAAACATCAATCCCAAGTTTGGACACTGCAACGGAATTTAACTTAAATGCCGTTCATTCGATAATGATCTCATAGAAGCCGAAATTATAACAGAACTCACAAAGGAGATTTTGTTTTCATCCATAGGATGTCTATGGCACCAAGCGATAATCTACTTCCATTCATTTTCACAAGAAAGCAATTTCCGATCAGGCCTTCTTATGAGATGTTTATCAGTAAAGCTCAATGACAGACTCTAAATAAAGTTGCCATCTATTTGGAGAACGTTGTCTTCATTCACGCACAACTTTATGTCTTTGAGTCACAAGTCATCAGAATTTGGTTATCTTCACTCGAAAGAATAGTCCCAATCAATTTGTTGCCAAAAATTTGTAGACAAGCTTTGATCTTCATTCATCATCTATAGCAACAAACATCTATCTCAATATATCTCTTCTTCAAATATCAATCAATCTGCACATGGATAATGGCCTAGTTTAATTAAAAATTTAACTAAAAATTAGAACAAATAATTTTTATTTATACAAAAATTATTACAATTCACAATTTGCATTAACAATTTGCGATATAGCTTGAACTGATGTATCGTTGTAACATCGGGATCAGTTAAGATGTGTAATGGTTCTTTGAATTTGCGAAGAAAATCATTTAATTCCTTGCAAATGAGAATTGGACTTGACAGGATTCTCTAGCCTGCAGAAATGTGAAGTGATTTTGGTCCATGTTACGTACTGCAACTGCATGGTGGGAAATGCGTTCCTTTAATGCTTGTCGTGTTTCGCCAATATATCGACAAGAAGCATTGATACACGCCAATGCATAGACTACCCTTCTAGGGTTATCCACCGTCTTAGGAACACATTTATTGACATAATTTGCAATTGACATTTGAATTGCTGATGTAACTGTGATATCAAAATTACGGTAAAATTTTGGCTAAAACCGGAAATGAAATTGGATTGAAAGGGATAGACATAAAGATATGGTTTGACACAATCCTTTGTTTTGGATTATAAATCTTATCAAAACAGCATTAATGAAGTGTTGCTGATAATTATTAATTAGCAAAATATCATTAATTTTACAAATTTCTACATATCTTGTATGCCGACGTACTAACTTTTAAAAATAAAAATAAATAATAAAACTTTTAAAAATAAAAATATTGTTAAATTTATAATAAAAACATTTAACGACTAGTTTCGATTCATATAGAATCTTTTTTCAAGCTAAACGAATTAAAGGTGTCAATGGGTTATGTAGCCTGTGTGAGGAAAGAATTATAGGAAGAATCATATGATATTGAGCCTAAGCTCAAATTCCATTCGCTTGTCAAGGGACCTGGGAAAAAAAAATCAACAACTGATAGGAGGGGAAGGGTTGAGCAGAATTCTTTAATAGGCGGTGGGAAAAAAAAAAGAGATTAGAATATCTTCTTTCTCCCTCTTTTCCCCTTTTTTTTTCTTCTTTTCTGTTGAATGTTTTATTTTAAACTTTTCTTTTCTTTATTTTGCGTATTTGATATTTGCTGATGTTTTGCACTGAAAGAGTGTAATTGTAACATGTGTTGTCACTCAAACTATAAATCGACTCCTTGCATTTTCTGAGGAAGTTATTTTCTTCTTTACAAACAATTACTGTGTCTGCAAAATTGATTTTGTGGTTGTGCTCCTTTGAGTGCGTGACGGTTGCATAATTAGTGTTTCTGTTACTGAGAGCATATTCATGCTGGTAAAGACGGTATTCTACGTAATTTATGGCGCGTCTCGCCAAAATATTTACAAGATTGTTCTAGGCAGTATACATACACGACACCCTGTGCAGAAAGTATTTCAGTGGAGGTTCTTTGACAAGCGAATGGAATTTGAGCTTAGGCTCAATACCACGTGATTCTTGCCGTAATTCCTTCCTCTCACAGGCTATATAACCCACGCACCCCTTTAATTCATTTAGCTTGAAAAAAGATTCTATATGAATCGAAACTAGTTGTTAAATGTTTTTATTGTAAATATGTTTTAATTTTTAAAAGTTAGTGCGTCGGCGTACAAGATGTATATTTTTTACAAATTTCCTCATTGAAACATTCCAAAGAGCTGGAGATTGTAAAAGCTCTACTGACCACCCTGCCGATGACATTTCTCCTAATGATGTAGGGCACGCAGACTGGAAAAGGTCAAATCAATTTTGGTGGGCTTTATGAAAACAGAAGTCTGAAAACCTGTAGGGGTTCTGTGAATAGTTACATCCAACAAAGCAATAACCCCATTTACTTCTTTTTCGATCTTAAAACCACTATCGGAATGAATACTATCCAAAATATCTTTGATGCCCAAAGGAATTTGATTAAAAGAATAAGTCATCGACATATCTGCAGTTCAGCTGGATGTGCAATTGTCCTAAGTCGAAAATCGCAAATGCCGAATCCTCAATGGAACACATACACATTTCTGCCAATGCTGCGGATGCAGCAAGCCCCATGAACAAGCCCACGGATTGCTTATACCTGCCGCCATTAATTTGGAATATTTAAATGTTATACAATGCTTTAATAGAGAAGTAAAAAGTTTGAGCGTTTTTCGCTAGATGGCTTTAGTGAGCCATAACTCACGATGTATTCGTCGCATCTGGTCATTCTATACTGCGCCGTAAAGGTGACATAACGCTTTAAACAAAGTTATTTGAAAGTTTTCTGTTTGGTGAAGCCAGTTGTGTGTTAGAGCGTTCCAAAATGGAGGTAAAAAAAGAGAAAATTCAATATATTCTTCAGTACCACTACGAACAAGCGGAAAAAGCAGAGCAGGCGGCCAAAAAAATTTGTGCTGTTTATGGACCCAATACAGTATCGAATGCAACAGCAAAGCGGTGGCTCCAACGATTCCGTTCTGGTAATACGGACGGCACGTTCTGGTAGACATATCGTCGAAAATGGCAATAAAATCATGGAAATCGTCGAGTCGGACCGGCATGTGAGCACTTATTCCATTGCCCAGGAACTCAAGATGAGCCAGAAAACCGTTTGGAACCGTTTGGTCTCACGAAGAAGCTCGATGTATGGGTGCCACACGATTGACGCAAAAGAACCTTTTGGACCGAATTGCTGCCTGCGATTCTTTGCTGAAGCGTAACGAAATCGATCCATTTTTGAAGCGGATGGTGACTGGCGATGAAAAATGGGTCACAAACGAGAACAACAGGCGAAAACGATCGTGGTAGAAGCGCGGTAAGCCGGCCCAAACGATCACCAAGCCCGGATTAACATCCAAGAAGGTTTTACTGTGTGTTTGGTGGGATTGGAAGGGAATCATCCACTATGAGATGCTCCCATCGGGCCAATCACTCAAATCGGACCTATACTGTCAACAACTGACCAGATTGAAGCAGGCGATCGACGGGAAGCGGCCAGAATTGGCGAATAGGAAGAGTGTTGTGTTCCATCAAGACAATGCCAGGCCGCACCACATCTTTCACGACGCGCCAGAATCTCCGAGAGCTTGGATGGGAGGTTATATCGCACCCGCCGTGTTGGCTCCAAGCGATTATCACCTTTTCAAGCATTTTCAAAATTTTCTTGATGGCGCAAAAATGGCCTCAAAAGAGTCTTGTGAAAATAAGCTGGTCAAGTTTTTTACCAATAGGGACGAAGACTTCTTCAATCGCGGAATTATGAAATTGCCTTGAAAATGGCAACAAGTTATCGAACAAAACGGCGCTTATTTGATCTAAATCCGATAATCCTAACTGTGTTAATTTCATCGTCGAAATAAAGAGAAAAAACGCTCAGAACTTTTTACTTATCCTATTATTTGACATGTATTGGATCCAACAAAATTAATATAATACTTAAGCTCAAAATGTTTAATCGAATCGACAATTAAATTAGATGAAATTGATGTGAACAATGAATCCACATCTAAAGAAAAAAACCCTCATAATTATGTGCTTAATGAAAATCCTGCAATCTTTTTACGAACTCAGCACTGTTAGCAACAGCAAATCTGGAACATATATTCAGCTTAAGAAGTCCAGTATACATAATTTGAGAGAGTACCTTAATAGCTGATGAAATATAATTCACTGTGGGCCGTACCGGATATAATCCATCGCCATTTTTGTCTTTATGGATCTTTGGTAAAATGCGGAGCCTAGGAATTTGTATGAAAACTGTCTTTCAGATTTTCTTCCTGCGCCGCTGAAATAAGTCCCTCCTTAGCTATTGCCTGGCAGATTTCCTAATAGAATTTAGCACTTCTTTAGGATTATTATAGAAGAACTCTATTCTTTCGGCAGAGCTGATGAATTTGACACCCATGTTGTTATATTGCATTTTTGTGGACCACAGTGGCCCCCGCCCCCTTTATCGGCCGGCACATACATAAGGTTCGAATTTCTTCGTAGTTGTTCTAAGGCTTGCTTCTCCAACTGAAGTCATCCCTCATTCATATTAGAAGTGGACTGCTGTGAGTGTCATGAGTCACTTCAACCTTGGCTTGTGAATGGACCCTTCCTCCACGTGGATTCGACCATGATCCTTTCAGTCTCTGTTCTTCTTATAATTGTCATTTTTAATTGTAATTTCAATTGCTTGAACCGTAGATCGGTTAGAAAGCTTGCATGTATTTTTAATGTTTTTAATGTTTTAATATATCATGAATTTTAACCTAGTGTGTTGGCCTTACTATTTTATTATTCACAAGTAAATTTAAAAGAATTAGAAATTATAATTTAATACAAGAAACAAATTTCTGAGCGAGATCTACGAAAATCTTCTTCTTTATTCTGCTTCGGATTGTTGTTAGATAGTTCATCGGCCGCGCGGTTGGCGTTGTCGCTATGACATTGGCCTCTCACCTCTGAGTACCGGGATTCGGTTCTCATGTGGGTTTCGTGATGGTGGACGATTCGCACTGGGCAGGTTTCTCGGGGTTCACCCATTTCCCCTGCACTTCTCCCACCATACTTTCTGAGTCTTTCTCTCCTTTTGTCCATATTTCCGTGGGATAGTACAATAGACCTCCGGTCGCAATGCTTGGCTTCTCTGCCACCCACATTCACTACATAGCCATAGACAGTTCATCACTATTACGTCATTAATTCAATCAATCAATCAATCACGGCCCTTCACTCGATTCCGAGCCTTGACGACCTGATGGATGAACGATCGATAGGAAGGTCGATTACGTGCGAGTTCACAAAGATCGGCCAGGGTCATCTCTGTCATAGTTCTAATCGTGTCAAGCCATCTGGTTGCTGGTCTTCCTCTTCGTCTAGAGCTTTCTATTTTTCCCAATATAATGTGCTTCTCTAAAGATCTATCACGTCTAATAATATGTTCAAAGTAGGCAAGATGTCATTAATTACATATTCCAAAACAAGGCTTAAAAGCAAAAAAAATTAAAACCAAACTATTGGATTCAGATAACAATTCTCTTTTTCCAAAACTTTTCTCTTCATCTTAATTTCCTGAATTTCTTTGTTCTCTTTTTATCTTTCTCCTTTCTTTTCTTCTTGCTTCTTTTCTTCTCTATATTTTTCCATTCCTTCTTCCGTTAGTTTTGAATTAATCTTTTAAATAACGTTGCGACCATTGGACAGGTTTAAAAAAGAAATATAATCACAATAAAAAGCTACATGTGACGGAAGTTCATAAGCAACTTCCTTCTTCAGGCTTTAGAAAACAAATAACGGTTTTTACTCTGTCTCAGTCACATGTTCGTTAGACTGGGCCATCACCCAGTCACTTGATGGAATGTGGAAGTTGGGAATCGAGCAATTCACGGATTTGTAGTTCCAATGGTTCTATTATTAATATTTTCCTCTTCTTTTTGTCATTTGTGTTGGATGCAATGTTGTAATGCTTTGTAAATGGAGATGTCCGTGTTGTAGCATGTTTCACTGTTCATGAGCAACGTCTCATGGAACTTGCGTGAGTAATCGTCCTTAATGATGGCGTAAATTACTGGTTTTCTGTGTTCATTCGCTGTCCTGTTTTGATATTGTGCTGTTGTGAATTGTGCATTTCTCTTTATAATGGCTCAGCCGTGGTCCTCGATGAGTTTAATTTTTCTTTGAATAATTGTATTAGATTCATTTTTTATGTAATCCACAGTTTAATTTAAGACATCTTATTCTTTCCACATTAATTATTTCCATGTTTATAAAATCCTTGCATTTCCGTCCTCGTCCCTTAGATTATTACCATAGAAAGTCCTCTATACAAACATTATCTTTAACCTTCCAGCGTTTATCAACAAAGACCCTCATTGGTAGAAAGTATCAGTTTCGCGATAAACTAATCAATACGTCAACGCTCAGTTAAGGTTTTATCTCCGTTTTTATCTCAGTTCTTCCGCACTTTCTGCACCTGGGCTTCGGTTTTGATGATTGTCAGTGGAGGTGGTTTAACTTCTTCTGGTAATAATTAAAAGTTATGAGAATTGAAAAAAGCTGATGTAGCATTTAGACGACATTAACACTCAAAGAACAAATAGGTATAAATTTTTATGTAATATTTCCTATATTCTGTGTAATCAATTATAAACTTTTATTTAGATGAGAAAGCGAAATATTATAAATGCTATGGTTTTATTTCTTCTTACTATATTCTTCCTTTAAAAGAAATTTGTATGTATTTTAATGAATCCGTTGATCTGTCCCATTGGTCCCATTGGATAGATACTTGCAACATTATTTTCCATTTCCTTTGAAGATCCATGATATTCGAATACGAAAAGTATTTCTTTTAATCTAAATATTCATCTAAGCTATTCATGCATAGCCGAGCTGTATAGGCAGTTGCTTACTAACTTGATTGATAAGCCAGAATCTGAGCTCAAATCCCTGGGCTGGTATGGATGTTTCCTTTCTTTGATGTGTTTCTCTGTATTTGTCTCGTTCCCTTCTTCCGCCTGGCTATGGCCATTATAGCAGAACCTATTACAATTTACAATACGCTTAAAAGATCATAGTGACCTTTAACATCTAATATACATATATATATATGTAAACATATATCAGAATAAAAACAAACAAACTACTTAATCAAACTCAAAAACGATTTACGTGTGCTGTACACAGTTTATGTGTATCAAACACGAAGCCTCCCCACCTGGTTCAAAAATTAAATAAAATTTAATTACAGAAATTATTAGTGCACGATCATGGTTTCAGTTCCAGCAGGGCCGGCGCTAGGAGTTGCGGGACCTCGGGCGAGAAAAATTTTGCGGGGCCCTTGACAATACTATTTCATCAACCAAAAAAAAAGGACAATTCTATTTTAACAACCAAAAAAAAAAAAAAAAAAAAAGGAAATCTTACTTTATCAACCAAAAAAAAACCTGGCGCGGGGCCCCCCAAGCGCGGAGCTTTGGGCGGTCGCCCCATTCGCCATCGCCTAACGCCGGCCCTGGTTCCAGATAGAGGAACCATCTTCAAGTGTCAAACTACTTAATTCAAAGTTTAATGACTTCAACTATTCAAATCTTACGTAATTGAGATTTGGCACACATTAACAGACGGATATAATCTACAATTGCTGCAAATTTGACTATTTAGATTTTGTAGGTTTGTACTAGCTAAAAAGTTAAAACAAGTTTAAAATTTTTTTTTTAGCTGTAACAAAACTTCAGAACTTACACCTAGTATTTGAAACTTTCAGCAATTAATCCATCTGTTAATGTTGTGCCAAATCTCAATCGTATAAGATCTGAATTGTTGAAGTTATTAAACTTGGAATCAGTAATTTTTTTCTGGCCAACAAATGCCTCTTTACTTTTTTTTCCTAAAGCTTTTAAAAAAGATTATCTTTCAACGTTTTTGTTGAATCCGTGTTTCTTTTTTCCAATGAATCTTTGTTCTTCAACATTTTTAACAATTATTTTTTATTCCTGCCTTAATTTTGAATTCACTGAAGATATTTAATTAACTAGTTGTTTAACTGATATTATTTACTCAATTAGCAGTTTTATCCTAATATTACTTCACAGTTTTAATTCTTTACAAAGAGAAAGACAGATCCTGGTTTTGTTTGTTTGTTTAAACACATGTATCTTTTGATAAAAGATAAACGACCGAGATAGTCGTGCTTCTTGCGATTATATGCTATCAAACCAGTCACAGAAGCGAATGAATACATCGTTCAAGCGTAATTACCAGTAGTTTGAATGTTTTTAAAAAAGGATTTACTAAATAAGTGAGTAATTTCAATGTTTTATTCCTTAAAAGCATACCATAATTTTGTTTGCATACCTGTATTCACTTTCATTTAATTATTCATAACTTTTATTTCACTTAATTGATCGAGCAATTTTTTTTTCCTACACAAATTTATGCCGACGTCAATGTTTTTGAATGATTTAATTATAATCATCATTTTTAATAGTAAGTAATTCATTAACTGTTCATGCACTAGATCGACTCGACTATCTAGTGAGTAAGACTATTGTAGCGTTTGCTGCAAAATAGACTCTATCTAAAATATGTAACTATCTAAAAGCCGGGCTATGACTTGAGTCGCGCACTGTTTAAATCACTTCCGAAAGTTTGCATAACATATATATATTCTGCACATTTCATATTTTTAAAACTGTAAATCCAACCTGGATTTCTATGTGGGCAGCAAAACTTTTCTATTTCTAGCTACTGTAGATTGTGAATAAAACGGTTCACAAAATGTGATATAGTTGGGAATGGAGAGATTCCCTTCGCTCCTCTAAATAATTTTAATTATTAATTTTAGAATAATTATCTACATATATAAAAAGACAAGACCTGACTCACTCACTCAGTGATTCATCAACGCCCAGCCCAAACCCTTGGACCTAGAAAGCTGAAATGTTGCACAGAGGTTCCCTTTATGATGTAGACAAGGAATAAGGCCGGAGTTTTCGAAATTCCCTCGGGATAGTGAATAAAAAGGATTTATATATTCGCTTTAAAGTTGCCTTATCGATATAGAGGTGTGGCGCAATACATCTGAGTTCTCCGGAGATGGGCTGGGAACTCGTATTTTATTTTCCGATCTCGATATTAATTTGCTAAATAAATAAAGTTTTTTTTTATGCTATATATGCAACGGTTCCGGAGCGAAGCGACTTTGTACCGGCTGCTTCAGAATATAAATAAGCAAAAACTCTTGTGAAGTCAGAGAATACAGATACTGTCAATTTGTTTGTAAGTTCAGTGCTTTGCCTTTTGTGATATTACAAAGAATATAGACTTGTTATTTTATAAAATAAGTCTATATTCAGACAATTCTATTTTATTAAAAAAAAATTGAATTACATTCTATCATGGAAACGGAGACATTTAGGATAGTAAATAAAAAAAAAATACTTCAGTAAATAAAAATTTACTTTTAAAAATTGAAATCCAGTATATTTAGTTTAAGTATTAAAAATAAAATGTGGCAATCCATGGTTCCGGTCTCTTACTAAGTTTCTAAATTGAAAGTGAAAAAAAGAACATCCAGTGTTTGGGCTGTGGTTCCTTTGTTCTAAGACATGATGCAGAAATAATTCTGTCGTCGAATATAACATTAAATTTCTAATCAAGAAAACTGTAAACGACGGAATTTAAGGTTATATCAGCTTTACGGAATTAAAGTCTTGAACTGATTCAAAATTATCGCGATATCATGATATAAATATATTTATACAGATATAAATGATTTCGAAAGAAATCATCTGAAGTTGACAAAATAACAATAAAAAATAATAATAAAATACAGTTATACCTTGAGATACGAGCATAATCCGTTCCAGGACGGAACTCGTAACTCAAATCATTTTTTCCCATACGAAATAACAGAAAAAAATTAATCCGTTTCGGCCCTGTAAAAAAACTCCCTTATTAGTGCTAATAATAATGGAAAAAATATTTTTTTAATTGCTATAAAGATATATACACACACACTAAACAAATATTGTAGCATATAAGGATTCCTGTGATTTT
Organism: Thereuonema tuberculata; assembly: GCA_023159025.1. Taxonomy (NCBI): domain Eukaryota; kingdom Metazoa; phylum Arthropoda; class Chilopoda; order Scutigeromorpha; family Scutigeridae; genus Thereuonema; species Thereuonema tuberculata. Next base: position 20,228 of record JAFIDM010076710.1, on the reverse strand, counting down.
AAAATAAAATGTGGTTTTAATTATGAGTTCTTACTGACAGACGATACAGCAGAGGCTAATGGCGGCATGTGCAGAGGAGGAGAAGCAAGGGAGGGAAGAGAATTGGCCGTTCGTAGGCACTTGATTCCGTACCGTAACTTACACGTACGCTATGTAACTTACATAAACTTATAATTAGCTTACGTATTTATTTTTTTTCACTTTTCAATTTTTTTTTTGCTTTTTCTATTTATATTCTTTACTTTTCTTCACTTAACTTTTTTCTCCTGACTAACCTCACTTTCACTTGGCGCAGGCCTTTTAACGAAATACCTATCGAGTGAGATTTGTTTCTGTTTCCCTTTCAAAATGTTACGGAAATGAGTAAGGCACGTGTCGTCAAAAAAGCGCCGAAGCCGACCAGTAGACAATTTATCAGGGTGTTTCTTTTCAATGAAATCAGAAACCTTCTGCCGCACAGCCATCACTTCCTCAATTTCACTTGCAGAAATTTTCTACGTCTGTAAGCGTGCTCGTATCTCAAATCTTTACTCGTATCTCAAAGCAAAAATTTGCTCGAAGGCTTGCTCGTATCTCGGAATACTCGTATGTCGGGACGCTCGTATCTCAAGGTATTACTGTAGAAATTGAAATTCCATAATAATCTATAACCTGAAAAACTTAAGATATGCATCTAATAAATATGTTTTTATAAAGTTGGGTAAAGTTTATTATAAAATTCAGATTATGTTTTTGTAAAGAGGATTACAACGAACGTTCGGGAGAGAGAGGATCAATTCATGTTAAAGCAGAGCTACAGAAGGGGAACGGAAATGTAGATGACAAAGGTTTTGTCAAAAAAACAAACAGAACAAGTAAAGAGAATTTTGAGCTAAAGCACAAATTTAAAGACAACCACATAATAATATTTAAAAAATGGAAGTACATTAACGTAAGGAATAATTTAAAAAAAAAGTTAGGAAAAAAAATAAAAAAAGTTAGGAAAATAAGAAAAAAAATACCCTCGCGGACATTCAGAAACAAAAAGTAGATATACAGATTCGAACCAACAACCTTCAGTGGGTGAAGTCTGAGACCTTAAAAATCATGTTAAAGCTAACAACTGAAACGAGAGGATTACATTTAATGGAGGAAATCCAATGAAAACAATATCAAATATCTGAAACATATGAGGGGGGGGGGGGCGTTGGCCACTGAAAATAGCTACTGAAATACTGACATTCCTACTCTGGGGCTCTTGAGCATGATGGTGAAATACTTTGTTGATCCGACCGTTCATTCAGGAGTTGTTAAGGGTGGACAGACACGGACGGACGGACAGGACAAACGCAATAGCTACCGCTTTTGGTCGCTATCACGAGAGCTCCCAAATGATTCGCTAAAAACAACGAATTGATTATTTGTAAGACACTAAGACTTTACAGCATTAAAGACGAAACAAGGAAGAGTTATTTGGTTATTAATTTTGGAATACACGGTGTACCTGAAATGTGCTGCCAACTTTACAGATTGTATTCAATCATGCAAAACAAAGAATAAATGTCATATAAACACGGGTCTGGAAATGCGTTATTTCCTAGATATGAACGAGGAAACGATAGAGAGATATTGGCCTTTACATCGTATCATAGAGTCATTACATTGCTCTTCAGTAATCGTGACATGTTATGTTCTATACCCCACCCCCCAAACAAAAGTAGAGCAATCCAAGTGAACGTATTCCAGACGTCAGAATCGTCGCAGCTTTTTCTAGAAAATATCATCACTACGAGGTACAGCAATGCAGAGATGGCCGACATCCATTTCGCATATGGAAGAGGAAATGGAAATTGAAGAGAAGCTGCACGACTGTACCAGGAAGCAATGACATTGTCCATCCAGGAATTCTCCACGAACAGCTTCTCTACCCATATCACGTTCAGAGAGTGCAAGGTCTGTCATCCACCGATTACTCTCCACGTATGGTCTTTTGCACATGGCATCTGCAACACTGTCTTCAACCTATTTATGCACATGGTATCTGCAACACTGTCTTCAAGTTACTTTTGCACATGGTATCTGCAACACTGTCTTCAACCTACTTTTGCACATGGTATCTGCAACACTGTCTTCAACCTACTTCTGCGCCGGCTGTGCTTTTCATCGACGAGTCTTGCTTCATGAAAATTCTATTATGGATTTTCATAATGTTCACCACCGCATGCTATCACACAGTCAAGGCACCAACAAAGATTTTCCGTAAATGTCTGGATTGATATCATCGGCCACCATCTCATCGGGGCAGTGTTTCTGCTAGCAAGACTAACCGGCAATGCTTACAAAAATTTCCTAAAAATGAGTTGCCTATACGCCTGGAGGCTGTTCCTTTGGACACTCGTCCTCACATGTGGTTCATGCTTGAGGTGCGCCACCTCATTTCAGTCGTACAGCCCAATAACTTCTAAACCAACGTTATACTGACCGTTGGATTGGAAGAGGGGGAACATCAGCACGACCTTCTCGTTCCTCTGATTTAAGCTCTGTGGTCTTTTTCGTATGGGGTTATCTTAAAGCATTAGTGTACACCACAGCAGTTCCTGATGCCCATGCACTGCATGATCGCATAGTGGATGGGTGCAACACAATTCGACGTGCACCTGGAGTTCAGAAATCGATGGAACGACGTTGTGTTGCGTGCATTGTGGCCAATGGAGGACATTTCGAGCTGTAAAACTGAGCGACGTACGTCCAACACCTCTGTATTGCATCGTACATAAATAAAGCATTTTCAGCCCCTTGTTCAAATGGCATTTATTCGTTGTTTTGCATGACTGAATACAACCTTTAAGCTTGGCAGCACATTTCAGATACTGTATTGAGTATCGTATTGTAGAGAACAAACCTCCTCGATGGTATCTTCACCTTGTCGCGGTGAGGGGGCTTGTGTGTTCCAGCGACCCCGAGAGCTATGCCGGCGGTAGCATTGCTACTGGCAGGGACACCCTAGCCGGACAGGTCTTCGTGGGGTAGGGGCCAGACTAAGAAAGATACCTAGGAGAAGGAAAACTCTGATATCAAACCCTAATATCGGGCAGCAGCAAGTATCAGTACTGGCATGGAGCCGAAGATGAATAACATCGGAAGGGTTCATGACTGGAAAATTACAGGCATGGTTGGAGCAACTTTAATGGCTGTATCACTGCGATGCAGAAGGCAACGGGAAACCACTGCATTAATATCCCTTGTAAATTAACATGAACCACACACAACAGAACATGGCCCCTAGTCTCCGTCAGACCTTAAATGGTCAAGGGGTGCTAAGAATCTGCGGAAAGACCACTTTTGTGGGTACCTGGAATGTCCGAAGTTTATACCAAAAAGGGAAAATACACAACGTGATCAAAGAAATGAAAGAACATAAAATTGATATCCTTGGAGTTAGCGAGGTGAGATGGACCAACTCAGGCAAAACTACTGTTAACAACTACACCATGTGGTACTCAGGAGGCGATACACATACCAGTGGAGTTGGAATTATTCTGTCTAATGGACTGGCTAATGCAGTTGAAGGATTTATCGCTCACTCAGACAGAATTATGATGATAAGAATTAATACACGACCAATTAAGACTAACATAATACAGGTATATGCACCAACAACAGACTCAAGTGACCAAGAGATCAATGAATTTTATGAGGAAATTGAAAGCATCTTAGAATCAACCAAACCTCATGAGATAATCATTATCATGGGCGACTGGAACGCTAAAGTTGGCAAGGGAAGTCATTCAGATATAGTTGGACACTTTGGTCTTGGAACAAGAAATGATCGTGGAGAGAAACTGATTGAATTTTGCAGTCAACACAACTTAATGATAACAAACACATGGTGTCAACAACCAGCTAGAAGACTATATACTTGGACTTCACCAGCTGACAATAGTACTAATATAATAAGAAATCAAATAGATTATATACTAATCAACAAAAGATTCAGGAACACGATAATTAGAACAAAAACATACCCAGGTGCAGATTGTGGATCAGACCATAACCTTCTGACAACTAAAATCAGGATGAAATTAAAAACAATTAAAAAGAAAACAAAATATAAAAAACTTGATACCGTGAAACTCAAGAACAAGGATGTAGCTACAAAATTTCAAACTGAAGTGAAACAAAGATTTAATAAAGAACACCGAAATGAAAGGATAGAGGAGGTCGATGACCAATGGAGGCACATGAAAACCATCATAACAGAAACAGCTGAAAAAATTGTTGGATTTAAAGCCAAACAAACTAATAAACCTTGGATGAATGAAGATATCTTTGCCCTCATGGATGAACGTAAATCATATAAGAACAAAAACATACAGAGATACAAAGAAATACACAAAAAGATCCAAAATGAAATTGTAAGAGCAAAAGAAGAATGGTTAACAACTAAGTGTGAAGAAATAGAACAACTGCAAAAAAGCCATAATGACAGAGAACTTCACAAAAAAATAAGAGAAATGACCTGTAAATACCCAAGCAAGTCTGGATGTATTCAAACCAAGGATGGGAAAGTTACAGCAGACACCAACGAGATAAAAGAGGTTTGGGAGGAATATATCCAAGAGCTCTACAATGACCAGAGGAGCATCAATACCTCTATTGCAGATGCAGAAGGCCCAGAGATATTGAAGGAGGAAGTGAGATATGCACTTAAATATATGAAGGACAACAAAGCAACAGGTCCAGATGAATTACCAATTGAACTGATAAAGCATCTGGACGAGGAAGGAATTAAGGAAATTACCCATTTGTTAAACATTATCTATGAGACTGGAAAAGCACCTGAGGAAATGAACACATCAATAATTATACCCATACCCAAAAAACCCAAAACCCAAAAACCTACGGAACACAGAACCTTGAGCTTAATCAATCATATAAGTAAGCTATTATTGAAGATTATTCATAACAGAATATATGCAAAAGTAAATAGCAGAATTGGCAACACTCAGTTTGGATTCAGATGTGGAGTTGGAACAAGAGAAGCAATCTTCTCCCTGACACAAATAGCGGAAAAATCAATAGAAATGAATATCCCACTCTACCTTTGCTTTATTGACTACGAAAAAGCCTTTGACAATATCAAACATGATCTTCTAATGGAAATACTTATGAAAACAGGAATAGACACAAAGGACATACGAATAATACAAGATGCTTATTGGAACCAAAAGACTAGAGTTCAAGTGGGAGATGAACAAACTAATTGGATACAGATAAAGAAAGGTGTACGGCAGGGTTGTGTCCTTTCTCCAATTTTATATAATCTATACTCTGAGATATTGACAAAAGAGGCATTAGAGGAGCAGAAGGAGGGAATCAAAATAAACGGAGTAACAATAAATAATTTAAGATATGCTGACGATACCGTGCTGATAGCAACATCTTCCACAGACCTCCAAAACCTCATTAATGCAATTGTTAATAAAAGCAAGGAAATGGGACTCAAGTTGAATACAAAAAAGACAAAAACAATGTGCATCAACAAAACCCAGATCCAAATGAAAATTAAATGTGATGGCAGAGATTTAGAACAAGTCAATAACTTTCGCTACCTGGGTAGGCATTTTTATTCAGATAATGACCAAGATAAAGATATAAAAAACAGAATTATACAAGCAAAATTAAAATTTAATGAAATGAAATCAGTATTATGCCAAAAGAAACTCAACCTTGGAATAAGGAAAAGGGTGTGGAAATGTTATATTTGGCCAATTCTTTTATACGGATGTGAATCATGGACTCTCAAAAAGGGAATTAAACAAAGATTAGAGGCATTTGAAATGTGGTCATTAAGAAGAATGTTAAAGATAAGTTGGACCAGCAGGACATCAAATGAAAGAGTACTTCATCTTGCTAACTACAAGAGAATTATCATCAAACTTATACACCAAAGAAAACTTGCCTATTGTGGGCACATACAGAGAGATGTCAAATATGAGATACCTAAATTGACACTTGAGGGAAAGATAGAAGGGAAGAGAAGCGTTGGGAGAAGAAGAAGAAGATGGATGGATGACCTGCGTGAGTGGACTGGACTTAATGCTCAGGACATCATACATGTTTCAAGAGATAGAGATCTGTGGTACATGCTGATCGCCAACCTCCCTGTGGGAGAAGGCACCTAAGGAAGGAAGGAAGGAAGAGAACAAAAATAAAATAATAAAAAATAATTAAACCTTTTTTTCTACTATCTCACCAGTATTTAGAATTTTATTTCGAGGTAGGCCTAGGTTTAAAGTCAAATAACAATTAAAAAAAAACAAAAAAACAAAAAGCAAAAAAAAAAAAAAAATGCTTAGATCCTTTCAATGAGTTATCGAATCAAAGAGAAAAACTATAGAGTTCGAAGTCTCAGCACTCCCCCCTAAATACGTCTACGGAAACTTACCATGCAAGTGACGAAAGTATTTAGGGATTCCCCCCCCCCCCTATAAAAGGGAGGAAGCTTTTATGTTCATTCTGACAGTCATTCCGTTCAACTGTCACCAATAAAACTATAAGTCAGATAGACATGAGTCATAACTTACTGAAATTCTTATGACTTGGAGAGACGAGGGAAAAATAGGTCTACGATCAGTTCCTTTCTCAGAGAAGGTGCCCACAAATGAAACATGTACCCGGGATAACTTTCGTATCCTGTGTAATATGAAATTTTAATATTTTTTTACGGTATTTGTTATTACTATTTATTTTTCTCAAAAAAGATTTCATTTACTAATTAGATTTTGGCGCCTACCAGGAAGACTCAAAATAATTAGGGGTCTTCCTTGTAAAATCACGTAACTACTACCAAATTTTCACGTTATCAGGACATACAGGGTGTCCCAGGAGGAAAGGTCAATATTTTGGGAGATGATAGCATTGATCATTTTAAGCAAAAAAAGTTCCTATGGACGAGTGTCCTAATCCTAAGGGTTTCCGAGATAGAGCTATTCGAATGTAGAGTATCTAAACGAATGACAGCAAAGAGATATTATGTACTGTAAAAGGTTAAAGAAATGAAAAATATCAGAGCTTTCATCGGTGAGACTTTGGGACGCTCGTTTCGTCCTTTTTGTGCACTCGTCAGATGAAATGTTTCGATAGTGCAAAAGTGATAAGGGTATGTGGTCCCCTCCGAAAGAAAATACATTTAAAAAAGAAACCACGTACTGTTTCTAATACTTACTGACCAAATTACACATTTTTTACAGTTTGTAATAAAGGCCAAAAAAATTCCACCGCCAACATCAATGTATTTATCATCTCTTGTGTGAATAACATGTCGTGTTGCTTGTCTGAGTTGAAGCGTCTCTACATACACACATACATACATATGTAAACTCCAAAACACCTTCACTGTAGACACTGTTGATACCAATATACGTATTTTGAATTCAAATATTATTTATTAAATGAATAACATATTTTATTTTAATGTCAATAACATAATCTCAAACACCACTTGATAATTAATTCGAAAATCAAATAAAAAAACCAATTGTCCTATCCGACTATAAAAAAAATTAAATCTTATAATCCACACTTCAATCCAAAGGAATCTTAAAAGTACAAAACCCAATTTGCCAACCATACAAAGTGGTCATTTTACATTTTATATAATTATATACGTTATAAATTTAAATTCAGTTAATTAAGTCCAGTCCTAATTATGTATAAACTTAATTGTCGTTATAGAATTCATTAATTCAATTTTCACTGAAAATCTTCATAGTTTAAGTCCAATGACGAGTCTTAATTTCATTACTCCCGAAAATAACTAGAAGGAAATTCAACGAAAAGTTCTAGATGGAAACAGTAGATATCACAAACGTCCCGGGTTTAAATAATATGCCCTACATACCGTAGCGATATATTAAAGGACGCCGCTGATGACTAATGGAATGTTCCCATTGATTGTGGACTATTCCTCAATAGTATCACCTGATACCCATCGTGTAGAGCTGTATCGTCTCTGCCGGTCTCACTCCATCCTTATTTTTGGCGTTCCTCTAGTACAAGGTGGTGATTAAACCCGTAGAATAGCTTCAGATATTTCCTAATATCTCCGGAATTGATGTCTGGGTAGGTTTGCCCAGATCTTTAAATGTCCCTGAATGGACTCACATTCAGTTAAGGGAAAAAAATAAACTAACTGTCCGATAGGACTTAAACATTTTACGGACATTTTTATTTAAATATTTCCTTCCACATGTATCAAATTCAGTCAGAAAAAATCTCCTTCCGTTAGATAATGGAGAGAGAAAAAAAAATAGAAAAGTTAATTCCTTAATTAATTAAAAAAATCTGAACAAGCCCTTTTAAAATGGTTCTTTCTCGAGAGATAGAAAAAACGTTTTATGTGCAAGAAAGAAAATTTAACCGACTAACTGTATTTTAATTAAAATAAATAAGTGCGTAAAGAAAATTTTTAAAAATTTCAAAGTTCCAGCCAATAGGTTTCGTTTACAAACAAAAACATTAATTTAATTAATGAAACCCCTGTTAGAATCAAACCTATAACTCTTCCTATAGACAGAATGAAATTTTGAAGATAGAGATTAAGAAAATGTTCGACTTAGGTATAATTGAAGTAGGAGAATCTGATTATATGTCCTCAATGATTTTAGTGGAAGCCCCTAATCGTGACCCCAGACCTTGTGTGGACTATCGAAAATTGAATGAAATTATTAGGACTGAATATTTTCCCCTTCCCAATATTGAAGAGAGAATTTCATGTGTTTCATCTGCTAAATTTATTTCTAAATTAGATATGGCAAAGGGCTACTGGCAAATTAAGGCACAGAAAATTGCTAACCTTTGTTACTTTGGAAGTTTTAGACCATTACGAATGCCCTTTGGTTTGAAAAATGTATTCTATTTTTTTAGTAAATTAATGTCCCTTGTTTTGAAAGACTGTGAAGATTTTGCTATATCATACTTGGATGATACTGCTATTTTTTCAGATAAATTTAAGGTTCACATTAAACACATTGAAATTGTATTAGAATGTATTAAGAAAGCACAACTAACCATCAAACCATCTAAATGTAAATTTGCATACCATACATTAAAGTATTTAGGCCATATCATTGGACAAGATTTTCGTACTCCTGACGAGTCTAAAATAGATCCTATAAAAAATTTCCCTACACCTAAGAGAAAGAAAGATATTGTAGCTTTCCTTGGATTGACTGGCTACTACCATAGATATATTCCTGATTATTCTTCTATTGCAGCACCTCTTACTGATCTACTAAAAGGTAAAGACAGAAAATACAAAATAGCTTGGTCTGATATATGTGAAAAGGCATTTTGTACATTAAAAGATAAATTAATGAAAAAACCTATTTTATATGCACCAGATTTTAAGTAAGAATTTATTGTTCAAACTGACAATTCTGATATTGGTATGGAAGTGATTCTTTCTCAAAGAAATAACAAAGGAGAAGAACATCCAATTTTATATAAGGAAAAAGTTTCACCTATTGAACAGAAGTACAATACCACCGAAAAAGAATGTGCTTGTATCATTTTTTCAGTAAAAAAATTACATTTTTATCTTGATGGAAACAAATTTATTATAGTCACTGATCATAATCCCCTTGTATGGCTTAAAAATAATGTTGGAAATAATAGTAAAGTATTAAAGTGGACTCTAGCTCTACAATCATACACATTTAATATTGTATATAGACCTCGAAGGGAAAATAAGAATGCTGATTGTTTAAGTAGAATTTAAGAATTTATTGGAAATTTGTATGCAATATAACTTGATTATTTTAAACTTTACTAGTTTCAGTTAAGGTGAAGTTTCTTTGGGTGAAGGAGGAGTTGTAACATACTAGATTTATATAAGGAAATTGAATGTGTTTCTGATTGTATTTACGTATATTTTTTTTTGATTAAAAACTGATTTATTATAATTTTCTGATTTTGGGAAAATAATGTTATTTATTGTTTAAATTTTATTTTTCTGGAAATAAGAATTCTTTAAAATTATCAATTTTAATTATTTTGGATTTTTTTTAATATGGAATTAATTGAGATGTTATTTAATTGTTGAGTTTAGAGTTTGAACTGTTAAGAATGGATTCACGAAAGAGATAGAAACATTGTTGGGATGGTAATTTTGAAGGGAAAAGAGGCTTGGTTGTTTTTTAAAAAGGAGGAGGAAGCAAATAATTGTGAACTGTGATTTGAGCGCAATAAAGTTTGATATTGTTACTTTAAACCCAGTGCTTTGTATCATCTATTCTGGTGACGTTACCCTTCTTTCATTTTTTCTTTTACTTTTAGAACCAGACTTTGTTTTATTCGTCTAAAATCTTTGGACGTTTTTTCTCGAAATTTCAGTGTTCACTTCATTCTCCATTTTAAGTGGATAAGTTTTATGGACTTATTTCCGACAACTTCCGATGTAGTGAGATAGATATATCTTGGACGCTTTTACAATACTTGATTTCTCAGCCAGTTGAGATATTGTGGAATCAGCAAATTGTGGTCAGATAGTAGCTGCTTTAATATTCACTGAATGGTACTCGTACTGTATCTTCCATTTCATCTCTAATTCTTCTTCATCATCTGTGGTTAAATATATCCACCCAAAACATTTCATGTAGAATAAGTTGCCAAGGCTCACATGCTCATAACGCTTTCACTGTTAAAAAGTTATCATCTCATGTAGAGCCAAGCCCCTAACTGTACAAGGCCTAACTCTAAAACCCTAATATCTTGGTAAAAAGATATGGCGTAGCCGTTTTGTGGCTATCGCACAGACAATCCCATGGACTTATGGTAAGAAATTAACTCACTTATCGTTAATGTTGTGCAATGAAATAGTTCCATGAAACGGCCAAGCCTTACTTTTTGACCAAGATAGTAGGGGTTTTAGAGTTAGGCCTTGTAGAGTTAGGGACTTGGCTCTCCATGAGATCTCATATCTTTTTAACAGTGAAAGCGTTATGAGCATGTGAGTCTTGGCAACTTATTTTACCTGAAATGTTATGGGTGGGATATCATTTCTTTTTGTAAGTAATACATTTCAGCCTTAGGACTTTTGGAAGTTTGGAATAGATATTGTTATATAATTCAGACCCAGACCCCCCCCCTTTAGGAAGGGTTAGAGGGTGAAAGTTACAGATTTCTTACTTTATTTTTTTGTTGTTGGTGTGGTAATCCTAGCCTGCTTATCAAATTTCAGCTTTCTAGGACTTCAGAAAGTACCCTAGAGGTTTTGATGATCATGAGTCAGTCAGTCAATGAATCAGGGACGAAATTGATGTATTTTAGGTATTAATAAAATCCAAAGTATAAAAGCTAGATAAATGAAACTTAGCATATTTCATTAGTCTGCTAACTGCATCTTATCCTGAAAATTTGAGCTCTCTAGTATTATCCAGGCCGAAGCTATGAGGATTCGATAATATATACCGAGACCCCCCTTTATGAGGGGTTGGAGGGTGAAAGTTACGGATTTCTTGATTTTTGTTGTTGTTTGTGTGCTAATCCTAGCCTGCATACCAAATTTCAGCTTTCTAGGCCTTCAGGAAGTACCCTAGAGGTTTTGATGATCATGAGTCAGACAGTCAGTCAGTGAGTGAGTGACGGAATCGACGTATTTTAGATATTAATAAAATCCAAAGTATAACAGCTAAATAAATGAAACTTAGCGTATTTCATTAGTATGGTAACTGCATCTTATCCTGAAAATTTGAGCTCTCTAGTATTATCCAGGCCGAAGCTGTGAGGGTTCGAAAATACAACGAAACGCTTCCAGAAAAGGGACGTAGTGTCTTACTTCCTTCCTTCGACTCATATTGGCGGGGGAACTATCGTGCCCCCAGATATATTACATCTTGAAATAGATATTTTGTAGTTAGTCTAGCACTGTCCCAGCACCTCTAATTTGTATTTAATTCATTTAAGGTATTTGGTGCCTTTTGACTTACTGTCTTTTCTAGGTTCGATTCCATAACTAAGCCTTTAATCGCTTTGTGTACAAAAATAATGATAATAACAATATCAAACACATCAGTCCACATTCATTCTGCTTCCGTTCTTCATTTTTATATCTATTTTTTTTTTAATTATTTATTCTTTTTTTTTCAACGTTTATGTTGAATGTTCTTTGTCCTCATTTTCTGGTTAAAAATGCAGAACACGGTATCAAGGTATGTTGGATTATTTTTCCAAGTTGTTACAAAATGGCAGCCTTGGCACTAGTTTAAAGATGGCGCCTAAAGCTAAACGAAAGTGTGGTTGCCGTTGAATTTCCTGTGAATCTGAATTTAAATTTTTTTTCAATGTAAACATCCTGGAGTGGGTGTTACTTCAACCGACCTCACCTAAAGGGCTGCGCGCCCATAGCTTCAGCTCATATGATTATGCGAAATTATTGTTACGGTAATTTAAATGGACCACCACTCGCACAACTTTATTTTCAACAAAATTTCCACACAAACTTAACGACAGAAACTTGAACCACACTGTGCTTACTCATCTCATCCAGAACCTTCCTTTTAACGCTTTTGCAACACTTGGGACAATTCTATTGTTCACCAATTAATCCAAGACTCCTACAAAAATCAATGACATCCTTCTTACATCCATCTCTCAATCTCCCTAGAAAAATAAATCACCTAATCTTTCTGGACCAATCGTTTCACTCTCCATGTCGATGTAGATTTCATAGAAATTAGAACGTTATGTATCCTTGCGCGGAAGCGGAAAGGGTAAAACAGCAATGTATCTTTATTGGTGGTACCGTTTTCTGCACTTTAGCCGAATTGGAAGTATATTAATGTTTTGTTTCTATTTTTTATAAGATATACTATTAATTCGTTACCATTAATAGAATAAAAAAATAAATTACATTTATAAATTTACTTAAAGCATTGGTAATTAACTTAATTAAAGGCGGTAGATATTTTAATTTTAATGTATAAAAGATATGTAAGTTAGTAATTAGTATATAAATTTTCATTCTTCATATTAATATATAAAAAAATACATTTATAGATATAAGTTTTGTGGGCCCGGTAGCAGAGTTGGTAAGGGTGCTTGGCTTGCGGGTTGGAGGTGGCGGGTTCGGTTCCCGGCCTTGGCGGAGGGCGGGAATTTTTCCACGCTTCTTTCTCCTCCAAACGGGTCCTAGGGTCTACCCAGCCTTCTGTAGAATGGTTAACGGGTTTCTTTCCCGGGAAGTTAAGGCGGGCGGGCGTCGGGCTGACCACCCGACCTCAATCTAGTCCCGTTGGTCTCGAAACGCTGGGAGCCTTACCTCCCGCGCTCCCGTGGGCCTACATGGCCTGTTTATGGGATTGCTTAACTTTTTTTTTTAAGATATAAGTTTATTTAAAGTACCGCTATCGAATTCAAGTAAAGCTGATGGATAATTTTAATATTAATATATAAATAGTACATAAATTAGCAATAAAATTTTAGCTACTTTGGTAAATGACAAATATGTAATAAATCATTAACTAAAATTTTCCCAATTCTTACCTTAGAACATTTTTTATATAATCTCTTTTTTTTTATCATTTCAGAAAGTTGCGTCACAAGATAATCGACCATGCAGTATTTGGAGTTATGTTGTGATAGTTTTTATCAATTGAAAATGAACTGTCAACGAAAATGGTGCACAATATTCTGCATCTTTTTATCATTTTGCTTTTACTGTTATTTCTGGATATTACCTAACTATAGATACAATATTACTATGGGAAATCAAAATATCGAAATAGGATCATGCATAATTTCTTTAGTTAATCCGTGGGATATGAAAGTGAAATCATTTCATAAGATACAACCGAAACTTGAGTGTGGCAAAGTCCAACCATTCCTTTTGGAACTCCTTGATAACGGTACACTTCAGTGGAATATTACTGAGATCCAACTCCATAAAATACAAACAAATACTTTAAATTGTACTTACTCTTATTTTCGAAGATCTACCAAGAATGATGTTGAAGTGACTTATGATCAGTTCTTTCATTTCAATGGTAGTTTACAGATGATGGATGAATTTTTAACTATTAACTGTTTAAAAAAAGATAAATATTTCTATTCCAATGTATTCTTTTGGATCCCAGCAAAAGAACTGCCCCAAAACAATGAAAAACCCATGAATAATGAGTACCCTAGTGTTCATATATTTCTTTTAGATTCAGCATCACAAGCAAACTTCATCAGACAAATGCCAAAAACATATAACACTCTTAATAACACTTTAAACGCTAATATCTTAAAAAATATAGTCAGTATTGGATTGAGCACAATCAACAACATCGTAGCTTTGCTTATGGGAATACAACCTTTTGTGAACGAGGTAGGTCTGCCCAATTGTACCAAGGATTATTTTGAAAAGTGTCCATTCATATGGAAAGATTTCTCTAAAGTTGGATATATAACTGGATATGCTGAGGATAATAAACCCCCTGCAACATTTAATTATTTAAAGAAGGGATTTTTAAAACAACCCACTGACTTTTACATGAGGCCATTTTGGCTTGAACGATACATATCACCTCTTTCGAAAATAAGCAAAGATATGTGTTTTGGTAATGTTCCAGATTATCAGTTTCAGTTCAGTTGGATGTCAAAGTTTCAAGATGAGGTTCATTCCCATCACAGATCTTACTTCCTCATGTCAATTCTTAATCAATATAGTCATGATCATTTTAATAGACCCCAGATTGTGGATGAACCATTATCTCAACTTTTAGAAAATCAACACAACAAAGGGAAATTAGACAACACCATTACTATAATAATGGGAGATCATGGATTTCGATATGGTGAATATAGTACAACTGCTTTAGGTAGGAGAGAGAAGGTGATGCCATTCTTTGCCATATCTCTTCCTAAATGGCTTCACTCTAAATACCCTTATCTGACTGAGAACCTTAGGATAAACGAGAGGAGACTTGCAACCTTTTATGATGTCTATGATTCAATGATGGACATAATAACACAACGTTGGAACAAACCAAGAAAACAACGGAGTCCATTTGGTCATAGCATTTGGTATCCTATACCAGTCAACAGAACTTGTGTTGATGCTGGTATTCCCATGGAATTATGTCCCTGTAATGAAGAGACCTTGGTACCTACTAATTCACCTGAAGTTCAAAATGCTTCTATGGTTTTACTTAATGCAATCAATGAAATAATTACCCCGTATAGTGATTGTGAAATACTAAAATTGAAACGAACAGTAAATGCAAAACGAGTGAGTTCCTATCCTGAAGATGTACTAACTGATTCTCGTTATGCTACTTACATCCTTCGAATTGTAATTGAAACATCTCCAAGTAACGCATTGTTTGAGGCTATTCTCACAGCTGAGGTACAACAACAATATTATTCTCAACAAATAAATTACAAAAGAATTAAGACTGGATTTCAGATTGTGAATAAGATTTACAGAATTAATAGGTATGACGATCAAGGTCACTGCGTTAATGATGCAAATTTGAGAAATTTTTGTTATTGTAAAGTGCAATTGACTAATAGAAATACTAGTGCCTTTTGGAACTTTTGACCCCATTTATAGCCCATCTATAATTTAACTACAAATGAAAATAAGAATGTACTGACATACAGGGTGGGCGGGAATTTTCGGTTCCCCCTATTAATAATAGCAAATGACTAACAATTCATATTTTAAATTAGTCATATTTCTTACAATATAACTATCAATTACAGGATAATTGCTAAGAAATAATGCTTTTAAACAAACAGATAATTCTGCTATTGCATGGTATTGATATACCAGGTGATCAAGAAATAAAGGTGAGCCCTGTAGCGTGTTATGTACTGGGTGAAATAGAACAAAATTTGGCCAACATACACATTAAAGTATGCGGTTTCGATTGTTAAGAAAAAAAAATTAGTAACAAACAACGCCGATAGGGGAAATTCTGGCGCTGCGATCGAAAAATGAAATTTTGCATATCTGGGTACTTTGTGACACGATATCGAGATAAAAGGAGGGGTTGCGGGAATTCTAGTCATTCTTCAAGAAGTCGTCCGTCGATGGTGTTGTCACTACGTGATCGTGCTTCATTAGTCAAGCTGTTTTATCAGCGGGATGAAAATGTCAATGCTGCTCTTCGTGAATACCGGCGGTTAAAACAGTTACGTAGAGGACCGATGACCATAACTAACTTACGAAGAATGGTTGAAAGATTTGAAAGAACAGCAACTTTTGTTGTGCAACCAGGCCGAGGACGTAAACGTATCAAGCAGGAACAAGTTGAACAAGTTGCAACTGCCGTTCAGGATCAGGCGATAGCTAATAAGCAGGGTACCAGCATTGCATGTTTAATATCACGAGAAACAGGTATCCCGTTGTCGACGGTGCAGAATAGATTGCATAGGATCCTGAAACTTTATCCGTATAAGACAACACCCATTCAAGAATTGATCCCAGGGACAGAAATACCCGATTAGAGTTTGCTTGAGATTTGTGGCTCGATTGGAAGTGGATGACGAGTGGCCGTGGCGGATATTATGGAGCGATGATATCACTTCCATGTGCACGGTGATATCAACACACACAACCGTATTTGGGCTGATACAAATCCACACGTTGATCAAGAGATCCCCTTACATTCGCCGAAAGTCACAGTTTGGTGTCCGTTCACTGCTTCTATTATGATCGGCCCGTACTTTTATGAAGAAGTTGGTCGAAATGGACTAGTGACTTGTTCTGTCAATTTCGACAGGTATGCCGATATGCTCGAGAATTTTGTGCTACCTCAACTGCAGCAAAAAAATTGTATTGATTCTACCATTTTCATGCAAGATGGTGCGCCACCGCACATCGGACGTCGGGTGAAGGATGTCCTACGTCAACATTTCACAGACGCTAGAGTAATTAGTCGCGCATTTCCCATGAATTGGCTCCGAGGTCCCCTGATCTGAATCCTTGCGATTTCTGGTTGTGGGGCTACCTGAAAAGCATTGTGTATCAAGGACATGTTCCTGACATTCCTACCTTAAAAGAGCAAATAACGTTACATGTCAGACGAATAAATGCGGATATGCTGCGAGCCACCGTCGAAAACCTTTTGTACCGCATGCAATTAGTGGAACATCAGGCTGGTGGTCACCTTGAGCCAAATTTGTAGGTTGCTATAATAAAGGTTTTCATTGGTATTTGGTATGTTGTTATTTACTGTTTCCATTGGCAGTTATGTATTCTTTTTTTCACACATTATGCGCTTGCAGCGCCAGAATTTCCCCTATCGGCGTTGTTTGGTACTAATTTTTTTTTCCTTGACAAATCGAAATCGCATACTTTAATGTATATGGTGGCCAATTTTTGTTCTATTTCGTCCAGTACATAACACGCTACAGGGCTCCGAACTCCTCCTGTTATTTCTTGATCACCCGTTACATAAATCAATAAGTCAAATTTAATAATTGTTATTTAATGCCATGAACTAATTCTAGTTAACTAATCATAACTAATTGCCTGTAGTAGGAAAAAACATTTTCCAGAGACATTTCCAACGAACCTAATAGTAATGTAAAAAAATGATCTATTTCTAATTTTATAATTAATTTTTAATCGAAAGGGATATATAAAAGAAGGATATATACGAAATAAATAAATATCTTTTATTGCCAAAAATATCAATGTTGATGAACTTTATTTCATTGCTGCTAATCCTATATAACCTTTTTAATTAATAAATATAAGTAAATTTTAAAAGTTCGTAATAAAAATGTTGTAAATTAAAAATTAAGGATATTAGTTAAATTATATAAAAATTGGAAGAAAAGGTCAATTCCCGAGGAAATTTGGTGAAGGTTGGTAAATAAGTCTTATCATTAACAAGTATCTTCTTAAAACGCCAAAATTCAACAAAACACACCTAAACCATATCTTACTACTATATCCTGGCTATATTTCGTCTTTTTTTATATACAAAGACTTCTTCAGGTCATTACTAAATTTTTAGGAGTGGAGAATCACCTCTCCCTTATTCCTAAACACAGAGCATCAAATAATTACAAATCAAGAATTAATCTGAATAACAAAAGACCGTGATATTAATATATATAATAATAATATGTATTTTGCTCGGAGAGGATGTAAAAGGATTCTTTGCAACGTCGTCGTAAATCATTGGGTTCACGGTCGATGATAGTAACTTGCGAAAAATTGATGGTGTGGCCCGTATTTTTTGAATGGGATACCGGGTTGTAATTAAGGTCATTGTTTTCTCGACATTTTAATTCAACGTTGCAACACCTCTTTTCGAACTTTCGTTTTCCGTAAATCCACAGCGCTTCCCATCACAACCCATTACAAATTCTATTGCCCCATGTCCTATAAGGTCAATAATCTTAGGATGGCAATCAATCGTGCCTTCAATATTTCCAGCCATCTTGACCTTTTCCAGCAGGAAGTTTTCAAAATAAGACGTTTATTCCACGCCAACGGTTATCCCCCGCACTTCTTGAATAAACAAATCGTACGGATTACACGATACCTTTATCAGAATGATGAAAGCAGCACACCCTTGGACAATAATAAAAAATAAGTCTCCATCCCTTTCCACCCGGTGTTATTCCCCGTCTTAACCAAATTACTACAGCCGTACAATATTTCTTTAGCTGCCCCCAGTCGCAATACCCTAGCTAAAATGTGCGGTAATCTTAAGAGTCCTCGACAACACAATGATCCTTTGGAGGAGAAAGGGGTCATCTACTCCATTCCGTGCACCAAGGGACACCATTGCCGGTACATCGGAGAAACGAAACAGAGACTGAAAAAACGGGTATATCAGCACGAATATGCCCTCAAAAACAACGATCTTAATTACAACCCGGTATCCCATTCAAAAAATACGGGCCACACCATCAACTTTTCGCAAGTTACTATCATCGACCGTGAACCCAATGATCTACGACGACGTTGCAAAGAATCCTTTTACATTCTCTCCGAGCCTAATATATATAATGAATGTTTATCTGTTAACAGCATTCAAGAATACGGCCTACACAGGAAACTTAAGGAAAGGAAAAAAAAATCAAATAAAACAACCACACCACCCACCCTTAACTATTGAAATGTAACCCCTCCAATAATGACCGGCATGGTTTCGTTCCACCTTAGGCATTATGGGATTCACTAAGTTATTAAGTCCCTTTAATTTCTTTCGTTCTTTACCCGATGAAGGCTCCAATAGAAACGGAGTCGAAACTAGTAGTTCCCCCCCTTTCTTAAACATCTTTTAAATGTTTTTAACCTTTTAAAGAATCCTCTTTTTTAACTTGTGCGACGGCAGTTTTTTCATCAACAAAAATAATTGTTCAAGTTTAAGAAATTTTAAACAATGAATTAGGCTCGTTGTAAATTAAGTACGTGATTAATATCACGGTCTTTTGTTATTCAGATTAATTCTTGATTTGTAATTATTTGATGCTCTGTGTTTAGGAATAAGGGAGAGGTGATTCTCCACTCCTAAAAATTTAGTAATGACCTGAAGAAGTCTTTGTATATAAAAAAAGACGAAATATAGCCAGGATTTAGTAGTAAGATATGGTTTATGTGATGATGTACCTTGCAGAAGACTTGAAATCTTATTTAGCTTGTGATAGTTTAACATATCGTCCCATTGGTTCCAAAGTGTGGTAACTCATTTTTTGAAGTTCTGAGAAAATCGCCAGTAAAGATTTGAAACATGCTGTGAAATCCATGAAATCGACTACAAAATTGAAAAAGATGGATATATTCGCAATGTTTTTTGAGTTACTTTACTGTGGAACTGACAGATACCACACTTTCGCACTCATTGAAAGTAAAAATGGAAAAATGAGAAAAAGTGAGTCACCGCACTTTGGAACCAATGGGACGATATGTGTAAAAATTTTCTAAACTAGAAGTTTATTACAAACATGTTTTTCTAATGTGCAGATAATCAATGTGCAATGTGCAGATAAGATAGAATTGAAAAGATTAATTGATTTGCTTTTATTGTTTGGTTTATGTTATATTCTCCAGAATATTCAGTTGCAAAAATACACAGAAAAAGGGTCTGTAGATTACTACTTAGTAAGAACATTGTTTACTATACAGACAGTCAAAGTATTACTACTTAAATATCTTAAACTTAATAAAACAAAGTTTAAAGCCAACGCACGTATTAAATACAAGATATAATAAAATAGCTTAAAAACAAAGCTTACAA